>PGFW01012663.1:7837-18459 GCA_003123925.1 Haematobia irritans | reverse complement strand
TTCTCGTCAGCCAGTTCTTACGATGCAATGCACTAAAATTTGTGTTGGTGTACTTTCCGTTGAGGCATGTGTTCCCCATATGATAAATTCCCAAAAACGTGTCCCTTGCGAGTAAGCTTATTTATGTGGGTGATGACAACGACTATGCCACTATGGTGGAGCGATGTAATTTTATGCTTGGACATAAAATTGCTTTAATGAAAAACGTTGGTCACGACAGCTGTAGTTAACCTGTGGTTTTTGCTGCTGCTTCGGCTCTTGCTGCGGGAAAAGTCCTTCGCCCTGTTATGGTCCTGAGGCCATGGCCTTTGCCAAGCCGAAAGAGATTGTACCATGTGTGCGTTTGCCACATCTTCCATAGGAGAGTAATGATTTTTTAAATGCACAATTAAAGCGTTCTTTGTTTGCACGATAAAATAATAAAACGCCAATTTCAGTCAACTATTAAGGGATAAACTTACACACTCCCCATTCGAAGAGGATCTTGTGACGGGATAATACGATGTCCTGTGCTTTGTCTTGAGAGAAACTTTTATTACCTGGAAGATGTCTCTGCTACTCTATTGTCCTTGCAAATGTACACACCGCAGGTGGGCGTTACACTGCACAAACTCATGGACCTGCAAATTTGCAGAGTGTGGTATGAATATAAGACATCAAATGATGGCTTTCACATTTGTTTGGCCTAGCAGATAGCAGTGAGCTTTCTTTGAGGGGAAGTTAACCTCAAATAGCTGAAACTAAGAGGCGAAAGACATGTGACATAAGACTGTTGGACAATAACACGACTGGCAATTAAATTCAAGTATAGTTGACACCAAACCTCGTTCACCATGACGTTGTCATTGTTATGTATTCACTTTCGGAAAATTTCATACGGATGTATAATAGGGTGTGCCGATGTATTCATTTATATTTAATAATTTTTAATCATTTCGGTGTAATTTTCTCTGAAAAAATTGAACAAATCAAATCATTTCACATTTGCAAGAAAATGAACTCATATTGTACGTAAGTTAATTTTCCATAAGGCTCCTCATAAAAATAGCTTGAATACAAATTCAACAAACTTAAACGTGACGTTTGTGATACCGATCTTCCATGCATTTTGTTTAAGTCAGTGCAAAAATAAAGATTTTTCTTTAATATTATTTTTAAATAGCAAATAAAAAATAGTGGACACAATCATCAATTGGTTTATTACCGCAAATGCGCAACTACCATTTTGAAAGAAATTCATGTGAAGTGAAATTGATGTCCATCTCTAGAAGAGCATTTTTGGATGTACCTTAAAAGTAAAAAAATAGCTTCCAAAAAAAGTAGTTTGGATCCACAATTTGTAATCCGGAAGTAGTGCAAACTTGATCATCTCCAAAGAATTTACATTGGCTGTCATAGGACGGATTATCCATTTTAGTCTTATGCATTGCTTTGAAGTTGTGCCTTGGAAGTTCATTTGGATGATGAAATTTAAAAAACTAATTTCAATTTTTATTTTTATCAGTATTTTTTGTTACACTTTTATTTTCTTATTCTCTGATTTTTAAAAACTGAAAAATTTCTTCGCTTCCACCGGGGTTGATCCTTGATTTTTTGGCACCATAACAGAATGGCCTGAGCACACTTACACGCAACAAAATAATTTCTTTCCTTCCAAACGAATATCAGGTACAACGTGTGGACCATGCACTTTGTAAAAGCCAACACACTAACCACTGAGCTATGTACCTGTTATGCCATCAATAGATAATTATCCATATAAGTCTATATTTATATAGCATACTTGCGGCGCCCACGAACCGAAAAATAAACAAAGTTTATTTAACAAACAAACATTTAGTTTGGCCACCGTGCGAGCAGTGGTTGCACGTCCGCACTTGCATGCCAAGGCGTTCGTGGCCGTTCGATCCCTGCTGCGACCAAAGTTTTACTTTACATATATTCCAGATATGCTTCGGAAGCATTCCGAAAAAACATGTTTCAACATTACATTGTATTACATCTAAAATTCTTGAACTGTACAAATGTGCTTATTAAAGACCTTAAATCAGAAAAGAACAGCGTTTATATAAACGAAATGGCACTGGTTTGTTGTTTCAAAAAATAACTTTATTTTATTGAACAAATAAATAATTTTGTAACAATACGAATTTTTTTGGGGTGCATAAAGTTAAAACATTCGAAGCCAATTCAAAAAAGCGTCTAACAAAAGAAAAAGTTTTCGCGTACTACCGTTTTCAATGTTTTTTTTTTTTTGTTGCCATGTACCACAAATGACACTGAATCACGATGCATCAAAACGTCTATTCAAATAAACCACGGCAGTGACATTCTCAAGACATACTGTCGTCTCATTGTTCTTATTAATTATGAATGAAAAAGGTAAAGAACGCTGGTTCAAAATCTCACCAGCGCGCAACTTTTATGTAAATTATTTCTACCCAAAAGTATTTTATTATGTATTGTCATTTAGTTAGCGTTAGGTAGGTTAAGGGTGCGCAGCCCGATTAAGGATTCAGGCTTCACTTAGGACCTATTCAGTCCATTGTGCATACCACATTAACTAAAGTACCTAATACATATGGGCACTTAGGAGTCTTTAAACCGCTGAACCTTTCTGATTACTTTTTCTTTGTTTGAACCAACCAGATTGCTTCCAAAAACAGTAGCAGACTGCTTAAGTTTAACGTTTCCAGATCGCCATTAATCTGAAGCTCATATGAACTCCTAAAAGTGGCTTTCGCTTTACACAAAATGCCAGGACACTCACATAAGAAGGTGTTTAATTGATCTTTTCCTCCGGGCATCATGACAAGCTTCATACAATAGTCATTATACTTCGCCGCCAACTAGTTTTTGCCAAAATCGCCCTATTCAGGGCAGCGACCGTTATAAGCAGTATATCAGGAAGCTGATATCTCCGTCTCGAGAACATTAGCATATCTAGTGCTGCGGTATTAAGTGAAATGGGACCTATTTGCTTGGTGTCGTACAAGCCGCTTGCAATTCTCCCAATCGACATTTCCCATTCATACACAGCCTTCTCACGCCAGCATGAGCTTACAGTAGCTAGGGCGCATACCAACAAATTCTTAGTTCCCCCTGAATATGTAAAGGTAGTCCCTAGCCTTGCCCAAACTCATCCGCTTCGCAGTTACCCCGGTAGTTCCTAATGGCCAGGCACCATATTAGTGAATATTGTACTGCTCAGCGCATCTCATTGAGAGAATTCTGCGGGCAGTCGATGCCTGTTTTCCCGAAGTTGCTGAGGAACACAGAGCTCCAAGGATTTTATTGAGAGTTGACCCCTGTCTGAGTATTATATTATTAATGCCCACATTTTTGGAACATTACTTCTCAGCCAATTCCCCACCTCCGTTATGCTATATTTCAGCCTGAAAAACACTACAGTGACTTACGGTAATCCTCTTTCCCTATTCGAAGTCCCAATCTGTAGAATATACTCGCGATAACATCAACTTGTCCCATCCAATTTGGAGCCATTCAGTGTAGAAATCATATATATTCTTATTCCCGGGTCTGTGTGCACCACGGCCCTCACTGTTGGGCATTGAGTCTCAAAACTTTTTGTCGAAAAGGTGGACTCGCAAAGTGTTAATTCCACTACGCTTAGGCAGCATCCTGGCATTAATTTGAGCGAAGAAACTGTCGACCGTAACCTTTTCCCGACCACAGCGATCTTATTTCGCGCAAACCGCACAGCCGGTTGTTGCAGCTGACTGTTTGGCAAAATGTCTAAAAGGCAATAGATGCAGCCACGACATTAAGGCGAATTTGTTCCTGTCTTGCGAATGCGCCTCGAAATACACAAAATACACCCCATACGCTGAACTTTTATCTAAAAACAAGTCGGTTTCTGCGTAGTGCCTGGCCACCAGACTACAACCACCATATGCATTATAGCGTCTAACACTGCCGTGTATAGCCAATGCACAATTTTTGGTTGCAGTCCCCACTTTTTCCTATTGCTTTTTGCACGAGTACAAAGCCTACAGTGGCCTTTCTCGCCCTTTCTTCAACTATTAGCTTAAAGTTCAGCTTCCTGTCAAATAACGCCAAAGGCTATTTTGCACATTCACCAAAGGGAATTTCAATACCGCCCCTAAGCCGGAAATAGGCCCTAAAACCGTGGTAGTTTTGCGATCGTGCAAGTACATGACTAATTCTGTCTTTGCAGGATTTACCCCAAGACCATTGTCCTTTCGCCCATTGCTCGAGTCATCCGGCAGGGCCCTCTGAATAATATCTCTGATCGTGGATGGGAATTTTCCCCGACTGCCAGAGCCACATCATCTGCGTTATCCACCCACTTTTATCGCCTTTCTTGTTCTAGCAGTTAAACCAGAAGTATTGATAGCAACATTCCAAAGAAAAGGTGTGATAGAACTCCTCCTTGGGAGTGCCTCTGTTTCACATACCGTTTGTATGTTTGCTCTTCCTAGGTGGCTGAAATATCCGTCTCTTCATTTAGTCAGTTTCGGTCTAACAGCCTGAGTAATACATGGATCAAACATTCAGAGTTGTCAGGTTCCATTTTAATATCGAACGGCTCGGGATGGACATTATTGAACCCCCTTTCGATTGTCTACGAAACGCCACGATTGTGTATTCTTTGACAGATAGTGAGCTTTCCAATAAAGCTGACTAGTTCATGTAGTGCGGTCTCGAGTAAGACCTTGCCCTTCGAGTATGGCATGCTGTCCTTTCTGAGAACAACCTTGGAATCGAGCCTAGTTCTAAGATAAATATCTATCATCTCTCCAGAGTTGTATAAGTAGTGAATGAGATAAGCTGATTGCGTCGAAATCGCTTCGCCCTCGAGTTGAGAGGCTTTTCCGCTTTAGTAATCGAAAACGACTTTTGTTTCCCTCCACTTTCCGTTGGGGGATATATGATAAGTTTATACATCCTGTATATATATCACTGACAACCAGGGCATAATTTTTCAGTTACAGCTTGTAACTCCGCCGGAGTAATCCATCATCGGGCCGGGGGATTTGAATGGTCAAAGCTATTTAGCGCCCATCTTATTCTAGTTTTCCATACAATTTCCTCGACAGCCGAAACGGACCCTGAGCAACTGTGGCACCGCCAGTACATGGTTCAACGTGGATTTTCCAGAAATTGTAGCTGTCCAATAGTACCTCCACGTCTCCTCCACTGGACCGTTGTCAATTCCTCCGATGTTTTAATGAAACCTCGAGCGGCAGTTGGTGGATGCTAGAACCTTCGTAGTCTGGAAGCCTCGACGTATTCTCAATACTGCTGCAGTAGTCATTCCTAAGAGTTATGCTGAGCGCTTCTCAGTTCTCGCTTGTAATCCTCTCCAGATTCCTCCTTGTAAGCGTCCCATCCTCAGGAGGCTCTGGTGGACTTTGCCTTGCTTAAAAGAGCTTCCTGCAGGATTTCCATCATATTACTTAATCCGATTAAAGACCACCATGGTGGTCTGATGTTTCCCCCTGGCTTTCCCCTAGGCATGCGCTTTCAGTGAGCATGTTGAAAGCCTTAGTAATTCCGCCTCCACTGCGTGTTCGATATCTTCGCACATTTCTCATATTTGTCTCTGTTATTCACGGTATTCATTCATATTGAACGATTCCCTATACTATTCCAGCACGCTTGTCCTAACATTTGGCGAAAATATGCGTCTTGGTGATATGAACAGTCAAATTTGAAACTGATGCTAGCGATGATCTAGAAGCTGTGTTCAGCTTAAAAACATGCCACTCAAGATATCATTTCATTTCAGCTTCTTGCGAGGCCAAGGTGAGTCCAAACACCTCTTGCCTGTTTTTAGTGACAAAGGTATGGGGCATCTCCCTTGTTCACAAACTACCAGATTAGCTAGCGCAAAATAAACTCTATTAACGACTCTCCCCTTGCATTAGATATCACTACTTCCCATATACTTGGATGCGCATTCGCATCGCATCCACATTATTGAATGTTTCGTCTTTGTTTTTCAGTACTCCTCAACTAAGGTCTTAACGAAACATGGAGCATCTCCCTGTCAGTCCCATATAGACCGAAGATACCCAATATTTGCATTTGGCTATATTTCTAAATTGAGCAACGACAGGTGTCTGCATTGCACATTGAAGGAAGCAGAAACAAGTTAAGCTCGGTTTTTAGCTATTTATACAGGCTCGAATTACATCCAGTTACCATATACTGCAATAGTTTGAACCCCGGGACGTGACTTAATTCCATATTTTGTTTTCTATAGAACATATGGTCTTGAATAAGAAAACTATTCTATGTCCCCCTTTCATCAGGAGAACGTTTTAAGGCAGACATGCAGCCTTACAATGATGAAGATTTATCTGGAGGATCGTAGGACCATCGAGATTTTCAACAACCGTCACATCAGCCGCGTCAATCGCTAGTCATCAGAATGTGCCTCTTCAGAGATATCGGTGACTCTCGCAATAACCAAGGTTCGACTTTGGTTGAGTTCTGAGGCAATAGAAGCCTCCTCACGCATACGGTATCTATCCATGTTCTTCAACTTTGTATCTCCCTCGACTTCGCAAGAGGGATCCGCTACTCTCTGATGCAGACAAGGCTTGTCCATTTCTGAATCCTTTAGCTGCATCGTTTTTATACACCTTACATTTGAGTATAAGAAAGCCATAAACATTTACACGGCCCTGGGACTTTGCCAGATTGTGCAAAGGGACTGAGTGTTCAATATAAAACACTGCATGCCGTCTTGGTCCAATTCCACTTTCATCCAAAACGGCCCAACCTTCCAATCAAGCTGTTGGAAAGATCTGGATTGCATCGTTTTCAGTCTATTTAAAATAGATTCAGGGTCAGAAGGGTTTTGCAGGTATCCAGCATGTGCTCTTCAGGTCATAGCCGTATTGTCTTTCTTCTCGACTAACTTCAAGCAGCCTCCTTTCCCAAACTTCACCAAATTAGTATCAGAGCAAGCTTTAAATACATCTATAGACTCTGGTCCTCAAATGCGACTAGCTAAATCGCTTGATACCAACCAGCCTCTTGGTGTCGAGGATCTGGGCGGAAAACTTTCCAGCACCTGTGCAGTAGTACGACAGACAAGCATTCTCAATTTCCCCCCATTTTTGCTTTGGAAACCCATACCCGTCCAATGCTCCTTTATTAATGATAGCCCATCACAAGGCATCTTTTAGCAACTGAGGCCAAACGATCTTTGATCCCTTTTGAGGATGCAGCTCATCCGGCGATCGTTCCCTTTTTCCATGGTCTCAAGAATTCCTTGAGCCATTTAAGGAATCGCTTGTTTAGCCGACAGCGTGCTTGGGTCGACTGATCCTAACTTCTTTAGGATAAACAAAGCATTCCTGCGTTCCTGAATCCTCTTTTCGTGAGGGATTACCTCGCTTTTAGTCGTCCCTTAGAAAAGTTTCGGACTTCGTCAAGTGTCGCCACCTGTCGACCGTCTACGGTCGAACTAATTGGGACCTAAACTCTCTTGGTCATTTGCCCAATTTTATAACTCCAGTCGATACCCGTCCACTGGCCCTGAAGTTTAGCAACCAGTGGATGACTTGAATTTCGCTGCATGCGCTTAATATCCCACCACCACTGGAAATTCGTAGTAGTTACCTATTACGATGAGTTTATCCGCCTAATTTTTGAAAAACACGTCGTTCGTCGACGGTTGAAAAGAAATTTGTCATGTTAGCCTATCATCATAAGTACAGGTAGTTTTCGCCTTTATAGTCCAAAAAACTTGTTGTGCAAAACTTGATTTTGTAAACTACTGCTATCTTAGATTTACAAATTAATTATTATTTCGAGCGTTTATGGACAAATTAGATTAATGAAAACTTGCTCAATAGAAACATTTGAAAAGAAAACGGCCAGATACAAATCTATACACGCCTAGACTGTTTCTGTTCGGGCGAATGAATTTTCCACAGCCTTTAGTATAGATCTGGCTGGGATAGATAACTCAATTTTGGGTCTTTTATGCTAACTTCTTATGGAGAAAACATTTGGGAATTTTCCTCTTACAAATTGAATCATGTTTACTCCCACTGTGCATCATCTTTTCATATAGCTACAAATCCCTTAATTTTATTTTATTTTATTTCGTTTTGTTACTACAGTAATGCAACAACACGAAATTTATTTTTAGAAGCTACTTGTTGAATTGAAGGATAACTTCCCAAGGATCAGCGACGGAAATAAATTCAGTTTTACAAATCCATAATTGGGACAGAAATTTGGAAAATGTCGAAGAACGTAGACTCTTTGAAAAGCAATTTGATTTAGATCTTTTTATGCTGACAACTAATCCAAAAGTCCAAAGTCGCGACGTCAACAATTCGAAAAAATTTAAGAAATCGAAAAATCAACTTTTCCATATGTGGAAAATAATCAAAAACTTTTTTAAATTTTAGAAGAGTCGAAAAACCAACTCCAGAGATGCAAAAGTCGACAATATATTTGGATTATTTTTAAATCGAGTCTAATCGACTTTTGATGTTGGTCAAAATCAAAATGTCGACTATTCAGTAATCAGAAACGTTGACATTCAGTCTAAAAGTCCAAAAGACAATATTTTCAAAGTTGGAAAAAATCACAAAATCGACATATAAACAACTGAAAAGTGAAAAGTATCCATAAGTATAACATTTCCAAGGTCAGCGAGGAAAAAATCCAAATTGTAACAGACAATTCAACGTTATAAGTGATTTCTTTAACTCAAAGACGAATCTTCAAATTAAAACGTAACGCGAAATTTTTTTATTTTAATCAAAAAAAAATTGAAAAATATTCATTAAAACCGAAAATATTTTCGTCGCTTTCAAATTTGGAAGACGACTACCCTAAATATATTGTAAAAAATATAAAGTGAAGATTGGATCTATTAATTAAAAGTGTTCTAATTTAAGAAAATTTGTCCTTGTAATTTTGGAAATGTTGATTCGAAAGTAGTAAGTTATTTCTATAGTTTAATTTAACTCATATTGATGAGTATTGTTGGATTTAATTAGTGGGACTGTCTTTGAGAGGCTTTGAAATATTCAAAGATTTAATTACTGGAAGGAGAGCAATTGAAACTCTACACTATGATGGCTGTCTGATGATACCCTTGCTTGTTAAAATCTGCCGGCACAAATTGACTTCTCTATGGATTTCTGCTGACTGGGGAAGACACTCGTTACCGATCTTTTGCATTTTTTTCCGTTTATTGACAAACAACATGATTTTTTTGTTTCCTAATTGAATTCCCTTCAGATGTTTATAAACTCCTTAATTTTGCAGTACAAGTGAATGTACAATTCCAAATACTAATGTAAACCTCACATACATAAATACATACACACACATAGGCAATACCCTTGCATATAGACATTAGGTTGCGTATGTTTTAACTGTTATGGCTTTTAGTTTTGTCATTTTATGTCTCACTTATTCTCATGTACACACATTTACCTTGTTTAGTTACTACACACACTTCAATCCTGGTACGCATACTACAATAGTGTGGTTGCATACATTTCCATATGATGGTATTAGAGAACAGCTATCTCTCGGTATACGAAACTTGTGGTTTATTTTTAAGAGTTTTGTTTGAGATAACGATTTGAAGTACACAAGAAGTAGTCAATTAAAATGTTCCGGGCAACTACATACGATTGGCATAATTTTTTCGCAGTAGGCTACATTTTTACACAGTAGAAAATATCCCAAAAGTTTTTCCAATTAAAAGGTTGATTGAAATTGTATGTTTTCAATCAATTAAAAGTCTCTTAAATGAAGTTTTTAATCAAATTAAAAATTAAGGTGTCAGTTAAGAAAATAATTAAAAATGTTTACTTCCTTTTTAAAAATATTAATTATTTTTTATTAAAATAACATTTCCAATCGAAAATATTATTATCATTAGCTAATTAAACTATCAAAACTAATCGAGTAACACATAGGAAAGGGCTAAAATATATACACTTTTTATTTTAACCCATCAAAGCAAAAAAATTAAATAAAAAAATGTTTAAGTTTAAAAATTATTTTTTTTTTTTAAATTAAGCAATTGATTGTCTCAATTGAAAAATAAGTCAAATTTTTTGGATCAATAACAATTTAATTTTTAATTGAATCATGTAGAAACGTTAATTGAAAGTTTCGAGGGAATCAATTAAATTTTTAATCAAATATTCTGTAATTTATATTATAATTTTATTGGTTGCAGCAATTTCAATTAAAAAGTAAATGGGTCAATTTCTTTCTTGACTTCTTGACTAAATAAGGAACACTTTTTTATCTGTGTAGGAAAGTAAGTGTTACCATTCAGAAAACAATTGTAGCAGAATTGTTTCTACTACATAATTCCATGTCACCTTAAAGGCGCTCCTCTTGATGCCAAGTCTGAATGGCTTTAGATATATTTTGAACATAAAATTAGACCCAATGCATACACACGTAGAAAAAAACTGTTATCTGATTCAATCACGAAATAATAATTAATCCAATTTAATTTTTATTTAAAATTTCTTCAATCAAGAACGGGATGATGAGTATCAATCACAGAAATAATTAGAATTAAAAGTTATTCCTCATTAGAAAATTAATTGATTTCTCCGGCACTTAAATTCTTTAAT
>PGFW01012648.1:0-17363 GCA_003123925.1 Haematobia irritans | reverse complement strand
GTGATGAGGATATGTGGAAGGTTATCCATAAAGATTCGGCCTGGCCGAACTTACGGCACCGCTTATATACTTGTTTTTACTTTCAGCTCGGGCAGCGCCCAAAACTATGCCTAATAGTAAATATAACTGCTTACAACTGTATCCGTTAGCTATGTACGTTGATGGCTTATAAAAGATCATTGTCTGTTGATGACCAATAACGGCTACGTAGCCCAGAGGATAGATGTGTTGATACAAACTGGTATGGTTGTCGAGGAGAAGCTAAATTATAAAACAAAATTTAAATCAAAAATTTCTTGTACATTTGTATGTACCCTATAGAAAAATGGTGATGAACTAAAAAACTCGATAGAAGTGCGTAAAGATGCTACTTTATGAATTGTTTTTACATCCTATAAAAAATCAAAAACTTTATCACAAAAGTTTTATGCTTTTTCTCCCAACCAAAACAAAACAATACGAAAAGCAATACGAAACGATACTTGCTTGTCTTAAAATTTCGTTTTTGGGCAGAGAAAAGATTGATATATTTTATTTTACTTATATGGCGGTGTGGAGAGCGATATTGTATGTGTTTATAAACGAAATGTCAAAGTATAGTCATATCCCTCATCACAATGGTGGAGCCGCTATAAAATGACTTAAGGTCAAATTTCTGAAACATGAAGAAAACTTACCTAAAACCAAAAAAAATGTTAGTAATGTCTAAAGTCGCGGCGGTGCCGATCTATATATGTATACCCTTCACCACTATATAGACACCAAAATTTTTGATAACCATCTTCAATCTACTACTGACTAAATTTCACTAAGATAGGTTGTCAATTGAGGATTTGTGTGACAATATTTGGCCAATCGGGGCCGACATTTACACAGCCGGAAACCCTATCAATATCTTATTTGGAAAGTATGGGGACATCTTGCCTGGACGTTGTGCCATTTTTGCCTTGAAAATCGCGAAGAAATAATAAAGAATTCGACACAGTTAGAGTAAGAATTTTTCTGCGTAAAATAAAATCCAATTGCAGTAAAAATGCCACGTTTGAAAATGCGGGTAAAATATGAAATTGCCATACCACATTTCCCCAAAAACAGGCGTTTCTATAATATATAGGAGCTACATGACAAAATCTATTTGGTATCCGGTAGTTTATATTGAATCAAAATCGTCGCCGAAAGATATTTGATATAGGGGAGGCTATATTACTCTGAATCGATCTTCAAACCAAATTTTAGCATACTTCGACCATCCATGTGTTATCTCTTTGTGAAAAATCTGAAGGGAAATAATAGCAAAATTCTGCGCTTCTAGCGGCCAATTAAATCCATATTTGCGCCGGAAGACATACATTCGAGCTATAGATAAATCTGAACCGATTTTAACCAAATTTGGCGATGGATAGCTATAATATTTAATTCTACTCCCGCTGCATGTTAGTCTCCACATTAAATCGGGACGTGAACATTTGGCCTCTATGGTGATATTAGTCTAAATCGGGCAAAGATATATATGGGAGCTATATGTAAATCTGAACCAATTTCAATTAAATTTAGCAAGCATTGGTACAATGTCAATTCTACTCTCTGTGCACAATTTCACGCAAAACGGTAGTAAACTTTGGTGAAGGGTATAAAAAGATTAAAATAGATTTTTCGTTTAATCGATACTGAAAAAAAACAACGAAAAATATGATGTGCTAATTTAAAATGTTTCTCAATATCGACTAAAGCTGAATGCTACGTGTTTAACCGCCAATTGAATCTATTATGATACACGCTAGCTATCCTTGGTTTTTCATCCTTTAAATTTATGCAGGAGTAATTTAGTTGGTGTAGTAAAGGCGACGAAAACTTTCGAATTACGCACAAAGCCCTACCTAAAATGGCCAGTTCCATGCGACCCAATTAAAACGCAAAAATTAAGCATCTTTGATTGCAACTGCATTTGGAAACCTGAACCTACGTTAGGTTAGGTTGGCAGCCCGAATGATATTGTTATAGGGCTCACTTAGACTATTCCAGATCCATTGTGATACCGATTCCATGTTAAGCTCAATGACAATGGACCTCCTTTTTATAAACCGAAGTCCGAACGGCGTTCCACATTGCAGCTGAAACCAAATTAGAGAAGTTTTTGAAAGCCCTCAGCAAAATGTCACCAGCATTACTTGAGGTGGGATAATCCACCACTAAAAAACTTTTGCGTGTTCGGTCGAAGCAGAATTCGAAACCTCGACTTACGATGCCAAGGCGGGCCATGCTAACCAATTGCACCACGTTGGCTCCCGTAACCTAACCAATTCACAAATGGTCGAGAAGTTAGGTCTTGGCTTACAGCGGGACGCGGTAACATGAAACCCAATCTAACGCCGATCAGGTAATAAAATACGACAAAAGGGTATATTTCCCCTAAATTATGTACATAAATTTTCTCTATCCTGCACAAAGGTAAATTTGTAAAGATTTTAAAAGAAGAATCGTTATTATTGAAACATTGTTTCTATTAAAGATTTAATGCAATTCATATTGAATGTAAATTGACTTTTAATATTTACTTCAACATCATCATGACCATTAATCGGATTACAATATTGTTGGCTTCATCAAGTCAATGAAAATTTCTCAAGTGGATTTGAAGAAGTTTATTGCGATTTCATTTAATCTAATTTGTAATTTGTAAACACTTGATACCAAAATTCTAAAATTGCCAATTGCATTCCTTGGAAACAATTTTGACTATATCATGCAAACATAATAGGGTGAACACAATTTCTACAGGATGCCTTATCCAAGGGGCAAGGGACTAAAAACCAAAAAATAATTGCTTAGTGTTAATGAGTTTAGGGCTATATTGCAATTTAAATTGTTTGATGGCTACAAGTACCATAGTCTTTGCTTTTGAGGAGCCTAACACACTTCTCTTCGAACTTTGTCAACGCGTTTAGAAATTAAAAAGAATTTTTATGGGAATTCAAGATGTGGAAATGTAGGAAATACCATATACTTTGATGCAGCTTTATATGGAGGAAGGCCAGTGGTATAAGCGAACGATATCTTAATCCCCATGAACTAATCCGGTTTAATTCCATTTAAGATATTTTATGGGTTACGTTCCATTGTTAGGAAGAGATATAGTGTTACAGCTTACTCCATGAGTATGGTTAGATGGTATTCTCTCCAGGATTGCCAATTATATTGTGAAAAATTAGACATTTTTCATATCACCGAAAAATGAGTGAACCCTTACGTAATGAATGACACAATTAATGATGTAGCAAAATTTAGCTCAAACAATCAGTTCAGATTTGAATATAGCTACAATATATATCATTCGCCCGATATGCATTTATTTGGCTCCCAGAAGCCAGAGATACATGTCACATATCTATACATCTTCTGTCCAAGTTACACTCCAAAGTTTTTACTCCGATGTACGTGAAATTTGACTGAGACTGCCAAATTGACATTGTATCTATGTACGGCTATTTTGATGAAATCGATTCAAATTATGATATAGCCTCCTATATATTTCATTCGTCCGATTGTAGTCTCACACTAAAATTGATTTTTCAACACAAAAAATATATGAATTTAGCTGCATCAAACCCAGGTTCAACCCCTGGTCGGAGCGAAAAAGTTTTTCAAATTTGTAAAAAAAAAAATAGATAATAGGAAACTAATAGTGTAATAAAAAAATATGGTTAAAAAAAAATGAAATTGGTGAATTAAATTTTCCGCTTTTTAAATTTCTTCTCAAATTAACTCAGGCACAACTTCTAAAGCAATGCAAAGGATACTTCCGTCCTATGACAAGCCCATGTAAAATTCATTGGAGATGATCCAAGTTTGCACTACTTCCGGATCACGGTTTGGGATCCAAACTACTTTTTTGGAAGCCCTTTTTTTGCTGGGATATTTCAATTAATACTTTTTAATTAATACTTTTTAATATTTAAGAAAATCGGTTAAGTTTAGATGAAGCTCCGATTTCGTTAAAACTCGACCGATTTGGAAGAAATGATCCGATTTGCCCAAATATGGCCAAAAATCTACATTTCGAACGTATATCGGCAAGATCTAGTTTATACTTTGGTTTCAATTTCAAATTGCTTCCTTCATTTCATTGGAAGTTCGTCCATTCTAAATAGCTTCACCTGGCAACCCTGATTAATTGGGTTTACTAAACATAGGAAAAGCATTAAGCCCGTTGGATTGGCATTGCAAAAACAAACTCTTTGTTCTTTAAGCGTGTTTCCTTTACAAGTTCCAATTTCCTCTCTTAAGCATTAAACTTATTTGCATATAAATTCGTTAAAAACATCTCCCCCCACAACACCATCATCGGCATGCACAACCACATTTACGCTCATTCACTCGGTCGGAAGAACCCCTCATTCAAAGTTACCACTACAAATGAAATCGCGCGGATTTTAAAGAACCTATAAGAGCAGTCAATACTCCCACAAGGAACATTATGGGCAACTTGACTCTCGCTCGTTTGATTATGAATAAGGGAATGGGGGGAACGGCTGGCATCGTGCACACACACACACTCACACAGGTCGTAAGTGATAATTGAATGACGTGAGTCATAACATCCTAATCGTATAACCTTTAGTCAATACTAGACATTACGTCAAACAACCTTAATCGGGGAAACTAATTTATGTGACTTTGAAATGCAATTAAATCATGTTGGATTAAGCGATGAAACTTTGCATTGATGAAAATGAATTCTCAGTCAAACATTTATTATGTGTGATTCCTGTTAAATGAAGGCGAAAATTGTCAGAACAACGTCACATAAATGTCAAGATCGCAAACAAATATTGGGTACTTGGGAAGAGGTCTAAAATTACAATATAGAGAAAATAATACTTCATTAAAACGAGAAACATATATGTGCTGCCATTAACAAAGTGGCAAAGGACGTCTCATTATCAAGTACTTGTGGGATGCTAAATTCATTCATATTTTGGAGCAACCATCGATGCAATGGGTTCCACGTAAACTCACTCCAAAGATTCGCAAAGTGAGATTACACAGGACTGCACTTTGCCGAGTTTTTTGGCCGATTATAATTTTCAAATATTAAACAACTAAATGTCGTAAAAATATTTAAAAGAAAAATCAATTACAATAAAATTAAAAAGGTTATCAAATTGTAAAAATTTGTTAATAAGAGGTAAGAAATAAAATAAAAAAATATTTATTAAAATAAAAAGTAAAAATGGTGATTGTGTTTATTCAAATGAACTTCCAAACATAATTTTTAAAATAACTAAAAGGGTCTGAAAACAGAGTACTTTTGCCTTTGTAACCCCCAACTAAAATCTATCGTCATTTGTTTTTCGTGGTAAAAAATTAAGAAAAATGTAAAATTTTCATCAAACTATACTTGCAAATATCTGATCGTTTCTCTCTTTCATGGGACAATGTTTCGTATCCAATTTTTGGGTAAAACAAAATCAGAAATACTATAATGTTAAACATTGTCTAAAACATTTCATAAGGATACTCTCTATTCAGGATTTATGATGCCTCCGATTAGCATTGTTCAAAATAAATATTCCTTGAACATGGGATCTCTGAGGGATTCGAATAAAATCAAATGTACATTGAACAAATACGTACTATGTACCAACATACCATTAGTCTCTTGCATATTGTTAATATTTGACTTTTTTACTTTCTCGTCCCATTTATGAAGATTCTAATTAACACTGATCAAACGACTAAAAAGCCAAAAAAACGTTTAAAAATAGGAGATATTTATTAGTCAACACTTTATTTAAAGACTGTATTTTTACCTTGCGAACATGGTACAATTCTACTTGAATTTTGAGGCTAAATTTGGAAATCTAAGTTTCGTTAACAGACTGTTTTAATGGACTTTATTGAGCTATTAAGAAAGAAAAAGAAAAAAATAATATAATTAATTGTTTCCTATATAGCAACGCAAAGCTCAAATTTTAAAAGAGAATTGTGTCTCTACTTCAATTTCTTACGCTTCTTTGGTTCGATCACGCTAAATCTTGAAACCTTGCTTTTTCAGGGATATTAACAAATATAGACTCATATAATACCCGCGGTAATATTAGCAGATACTTTCTTATATTGTTCCATTAGGAAATAATCTATCCTATTTTACAATAACAAACTCATCCTTTTATAAACATAATGGAACTTTATAAGCGTCAATGTTGGTGCGTAATTTACCAACAATAATAAGCTAGCGATAGTATTGTACGTGGTTTTTCTTCGTGGGCTGAGGGTAGGCAGTGGCCGTCACGGTATACTGTATTATCCTTGCGGGTTTTTATTAAACAATTCTTATTATTTACAATACAATTGTGTGGTAAGGGGCAATGATGTGGGCTGAAGGGGCGCGACAACTGGTGGCGCTTCGGGACTATGAAGGACACCTGTTGGGCTGCGCTGGTTGGCACGATGACGAGGGAACTGGAATGGCTGTTGGTGACGATGTTGAACGGTGCGAAGCTTAGCTGGGCACAGACGTGAATGGGCAGATGTTGGCCTGGTGAGGATGATGAAGGTGCAGGGCTGTGAAATGATAAACGGTGCGGTGGTTGGTGGTGAGACAATGTACTGATGGTCGGTGATAGGACGGGGTTGAGTGCTAAACTGGGTGGACGACGGCGAATGTTAGTACGGTGTTCGACCGAAGAAGCGCTGCTGGTGCGAAGCGGTGACGGTGGTAGCGACTCGTTGAACGATGTGGCAGGACTGTATGATGCATGTGGTGTCGGTCGGCGATATCTCGTGTACGAGGTAGCGAATGTGTGGGCCAACTGGTAGTTGGGGAAACGGGGATGAAGTCGATGTCGTATAGTGAACGAACGGCCGAGGTTGCGTAAGGCGTGTCGGCCGGTGTATGTTGTATACCCGGCTGATGACGCTTATGTCAGATGCAGATGTTGTGGTGCCGAGATGACGCATCGGTGCGTCCCGGATGTTTCGTTATACGGAATGGATCGCGTACTCGATTTTCGTATCACCACAAAAAAAAAATCGCTTTAATAACATATACCTCAAATCTCCATTTTGCTTCCAAGCATATACATTTTCCAGGAATTCGTCCAAAACAAAATTTGTTTTGTATGTTCGAAACATCATTATGTTTAAACCTTTTAGGAGACATCACTTGGTAGAAAAAAATGTTAATGAAATTTTTCTCTTTTGTGTCTGGTACCATTATTTAAGGCGCCAATTGGTAACTTCAATTATTATTATTTGCAGCATGTCTCTACGGTCTCTCTTTCTAAAAACATATATGTTTTATAGAATATTTCCAAATTCAATATATGTTTGCATATATGGGTGGGATAAGAGGAAGGCTTGTGGGAGTGCTGGTTTAATTACAAGGATTGGATGCGAACTAGTTCGCGTTAATTACAAATCGGAATGCGAACGAATTCGCGCTAAGATGAATCGGATGCTGCTATTGGGAATTTTCTGCTGCGGTCGGTGCACTCGCTTTACTACTCGTCAAGCCTCGGTTTGATTTCATCCATCGCCACAGTGCGGCAAAATGGAAGCGTTTTTGACGCATTAAAATCAACGGATGCACCACGAGCTCTGAAATTTTGTATATATATCCACTGGGGATGCAGAATAAAGTATGATAATAAGATCCGCCACTTGGCCACGCCCCATTTTCAATGAAGGCCTATTCCAAAACCAAAGGAAGCGCCTAGAGCTCTGAAATTTTGTACATGTACCACTGGGATGAGAGTAAAGTATGATTAAAAGAAAAAAATGTTGGGACCGATCCGCCCATTGCCACGCGCCCACTTTTCAAAGGAAGTTCGTATTTTCACCCAAAGGAGGCGCCTAGAGCTCTGCAATTTCGTACATATACCACTGAGGATGACAATAAAGTATGATCAGCATTTCGGACCGATCCGGCCACTGCCACGCCCACTTTCTAATGGAGGATGTATCTCAACCACTTTTATCATACACCAAATTAAATATATCAATATGTAGTAACATTGGAAACTGAAAATCTTCAATGGACTATTAATCAAGTTCTTTAATCTAATTTGTTCCATAAAAGCTCGAATAATTAATTGTAAAATTAAATATTATGCATTGTGTACGTTAATTGTCTGTTTCATAGTATTCAGGCCTAACATTTTGAAAATAATTAGAAACGGATGCTCACTGTTACTCCATCTTGATCAATTACCTGAGATGTGATATGCATTTTCAGAAATATTTTAGTTCAACTCAATTCTTACACTCTCATTTTATTCCATTATTTCTGCAACACTATGTAGAAATGCGAACATATTCATTACAAAATGTCCACATTTTGCCAACCCTGTATATGTTTGTTGACAAAAAAAACATTTTTGTGTTCCCAGTTCAAAAATAACAATTTGTCCTTGAAACATGTTTGAAGTGATCATATTGCTTCTGTACGTGTCACTACCTTAACACTCTGCTATATGTAAGTTTATATTTAAATATTAGCTTTATGATTTAGCAAATTTTGTAACGGAACCTGTGTCGACGAATCAGTTACAGTAGACACCCAGGACGACCATTCTTTATTTTATATTACCTATTATTAACTGATCCAGATGTTTTCAACTTAAACAAAGTAAGCATTACTTCATTCTATTTCTCTGCCCACAATTTATTTTTTTACTTTTTTCTTCAAGTTGTCATGGTTAGACTACTCTCTTTTTAATGTTTTTGATTTTATTATTTACAGCACTGGGAGTTGTTTCCTTATTCACCCAATATTTTAAAAATATTTTGCGTTTCGATTTGTAACACCATAATTATAATTAGCACTTATAGAGAAACAATTTATGTTAGAAGAAAGGACAAAGATCTCAACCTTTACGCAGTATACGAACTCTACCAATATAGTTAAGTTCTTACTCCAGACAACATGAACATAAATTAAATTAAGCAAAAGAAAAAATATGCTTTTTTCACACATTTTTCTTTAAATTAGCAAATATATACAATCGCTTGTTCAATTTTTTTCTAAAAGTTACCATACTTGACTTAAATTGTACATTTTAAATTAAGGTTTTGTAACTTTAAAAAACTTTTTTTTTACCAAAAAAAAATTCTAAAACCTAGCTAAGCTATTGTTCAAGGAAAAAAATTCAATAACAAAGAGTGCATTTTCGTCGCGCCTGAAAACCGCAAAACGGGGTTGCCATATTGTATTTACCATTTTGGCATTTGCTCTTTCGGGTAACTGGATAGTATGGAACAAATTATTTATTTTCGCAAGTTCAAAAATTTGTTTTGCATGCGTGAGATCTTTCGGTCATTTGGCCCAATTGTGCATCGTTCCCCAAACAACCCCTTCTTAAGCGGTAGCTCCGACCACCAACCAAATGGGAGATTATCAACGAATTCATACCAAATAAAACGCTTTGCGTAATGCGAAAGTAATCCTCCAATTCGATACAATCTTGAAACTTTATGCAAGTAAATTTTCCTTAGCAATTAGGAAGACGCATTTCTCTAAATATAAATTCTTTCCTTGTGAAAAAGTCGATTAAACTTTTTAAATGATCCAGGTCGTATTTCCTCATAATTAAGATTTGATTAAAATGGGTATCATAACATGACAAGAACAAAATTTTGTAGTCATTGACTTAATAATTCAAAAAATCCTTTAAATTAATGAACATTGTCTTTTAAATTTGTTGTTATTTATTGACATCTTGACTACCAAACTAAAAATCTGCAAACTATAGGACATGTTTCAAACACTTACTTTTATAAACAATTTTTACTTGAATACATATTACAAATTTCAAACTGGAAGTCGAGTCTTGAATTTGGAAAATTAAGTTTCGTTAATCTCTTTTTTAAAGACTTTGAAACGCATATGAAGAAAAAGCTGAAGAACAAAAAATTAAATTGCTTCCTAGAAGCAAGACACAAAACCACAAATAAAAGAGAATTGGTCCTTAAAAAGCTGTTCCTTATTGTATTCTCCGCTTCTTGGCTCGAATCAATACCAATAATTTTTAGAGTAAAAGACAAAAATCTTTTGAACCGGCATGCGCTTTTTTTTCAGTGTATGAGAAATGTGTACGTTTCGCCGAAGAATACATTATTTTGATCGACCAATAGCTTGAAACTACCATCCTAAAATATGCTTGCATATTGTCTTCCACTTAGCCATTCGATACCCAACCTGTGCTGAAAGACGATTTGATAATATTCTATTTAACGCACTCCTAATACGTTCATAGCACAAAACAATTCAATAGACCGTTTTGATGCATCGTGTTCAATGGTCGATTTGTGGATGAGGTGTCGGCTAAGGCTTTCGGCCCATGATCATGCCCCCGTGGCAACGAAGAAAGTTTTTCACATTTGTAAAAATTATATTAATAAGAAAATAATAGTTGTAACAAAAATACTGAATAAAAATAAAAGGTAAATTGGAAAAAAATGTATTATTTTTTTTTTTTTTTTTTTTTTTTTTTTTTTTTTTTTTTTTTTTTTTTTTTTTTTTTTTTTTTTTTTTTTTTTTTTTTTTTAATTTATTCATACCAATAACTTTCACTTTCAGAAACGCAAATAACAACACATTTGAAGTTCTAAAAATTCGACGAGAATATTTTTCCGCGAAACTTGTGCATCCTACACTACGGACATTGCTTCTTCATATGTCTGTTGGTAAAAACATATTGTATGAAACTTACCATTTTTAGAACATTATTTTTCAAGGCAAGATATAATGTTCATAAAACTAGCTAACTAACACACGCAGAAAAAAGTCGTCTATCGAAACTAAGGAAAAAATGTTCATCAATTTAGTTTAGCCATTTTATTTCCATTTCAGTTAAATTTTCGTGTGTAAATAATAAATTTCACTAGTTTCCAGTAAAAAATTTCCTAACTGAACACATTAGAATATTTCATTAACTAGAATAAGCATGGAAATTTTACTAATACCGTTTTCTTCGCTGGTATAAAGAATTTACTACGAACAAAAAATTTTATTTACTGATAACATAGCATTCGTAACAAATAAACAAAAAACGAACTCAAACAACGTATTCCTTCAAAGTTCGTAAAATTTCTTATAAAATATAATTCTGACTTCCTTTACTTATATGAAAGCTTTATCATACATACGAATAACACTAGCATAGAAAAATATTTTAGTTCAATTCTCAACTATGAAGTACTTCTAACCCATTCAATACACTTTACACTGAAAAAGCATACTCGTTCAAAAGATTTAAAAAATTTTTAAAAATGGTATGATTCCATCCAAAGAACCGGAGAATACAATAATTGATACTTTTAAAGACACAATTCTCTTTTAAATTTTAGGTTTGGTTACTTGCTCCCGAAAAATTTTAATTTTCGCTTTTTGCAGCTTTTTTCTTATTATTTTATCAAAGTCCTTTTAAAATGATTAGTTAATCAGGCAACCTTTATTTTTCCAATTAGTAATCGACTCCAGTAAAATTGGCTATGTTTGAAAGTAATAACACGTTTTAAGAATAAAGCTTGTTGAAAAAAACATGTCCTATATTGAACGACTTTTTGCTTTGTGTCAAATGCAACAAATGACAATAATTTAAAGACAATTTCAATTAAAATTTAAGAATTTTCTGAATTTATTAAAAGTCAAGTTACCTTAGCTATAAACTTTTTCGTTCATGTAAGATACCCATTTTTAAGTCAATCACTTATTATTAAGGACATACACTTCATATGAAAGTTATCTAACTTTCTGGGGACAAGGAAAATAACCTTTATTTTATTGAGAAATCGCTTCTTCTATGCTAATCAAAAATTTGTATTCGTATTATTTTAAAAAATTGAAATCTTTTGACCTCACGACAATATTTTTTTTCAGTTGTAAGGAAACACCACTATGTAATAGAATATTGGAAAATTCCTACATTTCTTTTATCTACCTGTAATTCGATACCTTCATCGAATTTTGTAATCGATTTATGTATTGGCCCGTGGGTTGTTTCTTAGTTTGGATCGCGTTGTTATGATACGAAAGGGGGAAGATTGTTCTAAAAAAGATATATAGCTAAAATAAACTATATATATAAAACAAATAAAATATATAAAGATGTTTGTTTATGTTAAATCTAGTGAAATAATTTTCGTTTTTTTGACAATTGGTTAGTTAAAAAAGAAAACAGACCAGCAGGATAACAACTCCTTCATTCGACTTCATTTGAATCTTCAATTACAGTTATATTTCAGTGACACAACCTTTTGTGAAAAATTGTTTATATTTGTAGGTAATGGCTTTTAATATTTCACCAGTCGATGCTGTTGATTCTAAATAAATACAGTTAATATATTAATAAAAACCATGTCTTTATTGAAGAAAAAATTGCTTTCTTATATAAATACATAAAATGTAATTAAAAACGAAGTAAGAAGTTCTAATTTTGGAAGTAAAAGGTTTACGTCAAAAATGTAAGATTTGTCCAAATATGAATTCAATTCAGTTAATTTTTTTCATTCTGTAGTATAGTGGTATATAAATATAGGAAAATTAAACTAATATGATGGAATGCATTTCTACCTAATTTCTACGAAAATTCATATCGTTTTTTCAAACATAATAAAAATGTCTTTGACGCTATAGACAGTTCAACTTCCTATACAATGAGTTCATTTTAACTTAAAAGAAAGGGGTCACTTTTCTGGGTGCATGTTTGCGATACATGTTACGCTAGTTGTATTGACATATACATTTTTTATAAAAAAGTCTGTATGCAAAACATTTATTTATCTTAGAAATTTGCCATATAAACATACATGTGTTTGAAGAGAGACATAGGAGTACGCTGCAAGTAAAAAAGAAATTTGAAAAATATGTTTTGGCACTTCAATATTATTACATTTACAAACATTTTACTTCCCAATACATAATATGTTGTAACAATATTAACATATACTGTCCCAAACTATGTTATGCTTTGTTTATAACATGTATGTTTTCACTTAAAAATATTGTGTTTTAAAAAATTTGAGTTCCGTTTCGGAGAAATTTCATATATATGAAAATGCGTGAAGACTTCGACATTATAATGCTTTCCAGATTAACTAAATTACTTGGCGAGCGAATATTTCAAACCTGGTTTCCAGTGCTGATTTTGTTGAAGAAGTTGCGACATTTAAATTAGAATGCTCGACTACCGTTTAACCAGATTAACGACTTTCGAGAGTTTAAATACCCCAAATGGCCCCTATTTTAGTACCTTACAAAGTGAATGTCAAAATAAGAGCAAACTCATTCGTTAATGGGTGGCATGAGAGTTGATTTTTGATTATTAAAAAATAATTCAGCATTTGTGGTGAATTTTTGTTCGAACCCTGATTTTTTAGTTCAATTGGTAGTTTATAAATTGAATATCAATGTGAGAATAAAGAATTTTGCGTGCATGTGCTGAGTATTTTCGGTCAAAACGATTGATATTAAGCGAAAATTGAGTAATCTATGAAAATTGCTATTGGGTAAATTCTTAAGTAAATTTTCAATAAAGTATAACCCAACTACAAAAGTCTTGTCAAATGCCTGACAAACTGACAGCTTGACAAATGACATGCGACACAACGAGCATGGAACGAAATGAAAAGCTGAAGAGACAAGCACGAAAGCTGGATGTGAACAATTTTCATTGCAAGCCATCCTGATATCCTTGTTTCCGTTTCCCTCATGCTATCCTACAAAAAATAATAAAAAACACACACACACTATCACACACACACTTCACACATACCCACACAGCCCGGAACAGACTTATGATTTTGTTTCGTCTATTTTGGTTAAAGGTTGTTGTTGCCCATTATTATCCTTGAACATTGGGAGGGGATCTCTCATTTCTTGTGCAATTTGTTCAGACAGAATAAAAAAAAATAAAAACAGAATGAGGTAAACTCTTTGGATAAGGTGTCAACATAGGCAAACACAAAAAAACTTGTGGAAATCGAAGAAAAAGTTTTCATATTAAAAAAACCTGAGCACGACTCCTCTGTAAAAGAGGGGATAGCCACGGCATAAGGTTGAATCAAAAAAGGAGAAGAAAAATAAACTTTGGTACAATAGCAGACACACGGCAGGATACTTACACAGATAGTTTGTCGTTAAATATCCGCTTCCGTCCGTGATGAAAGATACTTCGCTATGGTCATGCTTACGTTTGCTCCCCACTTCAAGGTTTCCCACTATACAATATCTTATTAAAGGATATTGCACAATATCATCATATGTGATATCAGATCGAAGGGAGGTGGAGGATGGTAGCTGCGTATTTATTTAAATTAGAAAATTGTTTAAGTTTCTGCCACCCACTTTGTTCTGGTTCTATTTTGCTTTTTCATATCCTGAAACCATGACCTTTGCTAGCTGAAGAGTCCAAGAGTACGAGTATAGTCAAAAATGAAAAGGAAATGAAATATTATTTCTACTTGTTTTCATTATTGCTTTTTTGGTCTTTATCCAAAAAAGTTTTCGTTTAATTGAAATCGGAGTTAGACCGTAGATTTGGAATAGGTTGAGAAGATGAATATGCATATTAAAGTAGAATTTTACATATTTAAATAGAGGATATGAATACCTTATTATATTCTCGTTAAATGTTTAATGTAAAAACAAGCATATAAGGCCATAAGTTCGGCCGGTCCGAGTCTTAAATACCCGCTACTTAATTGTGCCTACGGCAAAAAAATAAAGTCGTACATGCCTTAGATGACAGTATTTGGGCCACCAAATGATTTCAGGAATTTACTTATTCATTATATTAAACGTATTGCTTGTAACATACATGAATTGGAGTTTACTACCTCGCAAGATGTTTTTACTACAGTCGCTAGATTACTGGCGGACGCTGGGAAAATGTATTGACTAAAGCAGTCTGCAAATGTTTTGCAAGCAATCTGGTTAGTACCGCAACAGATACGAATAATCGAATGGGATAAATCTAGAATAGTAACAATATGTAATAGGTCTTTTAGTTAATATGGTAATTCACACTAGACTGAATAAGTCTAATAGTGCACGACGTAAAAAGACTGATAAAATGTTT
Source organism: Haematobia irritans (assembly GCA_003123925.1). NCBI lineage: Eukaryota > Metazoa > Arthropoda > Insecta > Diptera > Muscidae > Haematobia > Haematobia irritans. Next base: position 2,283 of record PGFW01012648.1, on the reverse strand, counting down.
GTAAAATAATAAAATGCTTAGATTCAAAATCATATATTAAATTTTAAATATGCCTATTAAACATTATATGTTTTTATAAGTAGAGACCTAGAGAGTATGCTGGAAGTAAAATAATGGAAGTAACCAATTGGCGGGCCTTAAGAAATAATAATCACATAAAGAAAATTTCATTTAAAATTTTTTTACAGTGTATGTCGTAATGGTGAAGAACATAATATGTTTGAATAATACATAACAATAATTTTGGTTTGGACAATCTGAAAATAATATATGCTTGAAGAAAATATTGTTTGGGGTATATGTTACAGAGCGATTTTTTTGAGGGGTGGCCAATAAATAAATCTAGATGCCACGCTTTAACACTAACGCTAAACCAGTTGGTAAAAAAAAAACTTTTTTGAAAAAAAAAAACATAAAACATACGAAACTATAACTCATGAAAAGTGCCTTATTTCCATAGACAACTGCCGAAACTAAATAGAAGCGACGTGCTTCAAACATAATATAACCTTAATACAGTTTCCGTTAACAGATATTTTTCGCGCTATTTAAAACCCTTTCGACCCTAAATTTGCCTGTGGGCAAAACTTTTTGTGCTCGATGTGTTAGAGACTCGCTGTCATCGTTATTTTTGTTCAGCAAAACTGTAAACGGCAATCGAAAGCTTACAAGTGTTTTCTCAAGATTGAATGAAAATCAGTAATTTGTTTGTAAATTAGTAAACACTTTTTATAACCTCTAATCATAGGCATGGGTATATAACTTTGTCATTCGCCGTTTGTAACACATCGACAAATATTGCCTCTTAGACCGCCTAAAAAGTATATATATAATTCCTGGAGTCGTGGTGATAATTCTTGAGCGATATAAGCATGTCCGTCGTACTGTTGAAATCACACGCTAACTTCCCCGAAACGACACAAGCTATCGACTTGAAAACTTGGCACACAAGTTAGTTGTTATCGATGTAGTCGGACTGGGTATAGAAAATGGGGCCATAATCGGTTAACACTTTTACGTATACCCCCATATAACAGACCTCAGATTTGGCTGGTGGAGCCTCTAACAGAAGGCCTATTTCAAATCCGATCCGGCCTTGAAATTTGGATATATGGTTTGTATATGTATCCTAACAAGCCATGCAAAAATTGTCTACATCCGGATCTATATAATTATAATATAGCCCCACATTATAAACCGATCCCCAGAATTTGGCTTGTGGAGCCCAAAGAGAGAGCAAATTTCATCGATCGCCTGAATTTTGTACATGGTGTTGTGGCTTTCAAACAAATATAACCTATACAGTTCCTGGTTAACAGATATTTTCGCCTTTTAACCCTATTCGACCCTAAAGTGCCTGTTGGGCAACTTTTTTTGTGTGTTTGATGACTCGCTGTCATCGTTAGTTTTTTTGTTCACAAAACTGAAACGGCATCGAAAGCTACAAGTGTTTTCTTCAAATTGAATTGGAAATAATCAGCTAATTTTGTTTGTTAAATTAGTAAAACATTTTTAATACCCTCTATCAATAGGATTGGGGGTATATAACTTTGTCATTCCGTTTTGTAAACACATCGAAAATATTGCTCGTAAGACGCCAATAAAGTATATTATATTCTGTGGTCGTGTGAAATTTCTGAGTCATGCTAAGCATGTCTGCCGTTCTGTTTGAAATCACGCTAACTATCCGACACGACACAAGCTATCGACTTGAAAACTTGGCACAAGTGAGTTGTTAATCGATGTAAGTCGGGATGTAAATAGAAAAATGGCCATAATCGGTTAACTGATTTCATACCCCATATTAAAGGGACCCTCAATTTGTGACTGGTGAGCCATTAACCAGAAGAATAATTTCATCCGATCACGGCTGAATTTGGTATATGGTAGTTGGTATATCAGTATTCTAACCAACCACTGCAAAATTCGTCTACATGGTCTTAATTATAATAAGCCCCCATATAAAACCGAATCGCCAGATTTGGCTTGTGAGACCTACAAAGAGAAGCAAATTCATCTCCGATCTGGCTGAAAATTTTGTACTGGTGTTGGTATATGGTTCTCTAACAACATTGCAAAAATTGGTACCATATCGCGTGCATAATTATATAAAGCCCACCATATAAACCGATCCCAGATTTGGCTTTTGACCTCATAAGAGAAGCATATTCATCCGATCCGGCTAAAATTTGGTACATGTGTTTTGGTATATTGGTCTCTATACAATCATGCAAAAGTTGGTCCCACATCGTCCATAAAAATTCCTCTTCCTTTTTGTGGTGT
>PGFW01012603.1:0-10599 GCA_003123925.1 Haematobia irritans | reverse complement strand
TTTTATTTAAATTTTTAATTTTATTAAATTTTATTTCTATAGAAAATTTTTACTAAATCGTTTTTGTTTAATTTATTTTCAGCACTTGCCCGCCTATTCACCTATATCGACTCGATCACATCGCATCAATCCCGTTTCGTCATATCACGTGCAGGCCGCTTTGGCTGCATCCCGCCGTCGAGAATCTATCAACAGTTCCATAGGAGCTACCTCAATACGGCGCCTTATCTCATTGAATAATCGTAATTGCCGATATAAAGTACCCGCTCACATAAGGCAAAAAGTGGGCAAATGTTTTACCCTATTGGCTGTGGCTCATGGTCTATTGTGTGCGGTTCTGGTGCCTCTGTTTGGCCTACAAGGTTCAAATGCTGTGTGGCATCATCGTGAGCAATGGCTGCAGGTGGGTCCGAATATTGGCTCACTATTTCTGAGCGTTTGTTTCTTCATATCGTCGGGTATGTGCCTGGTCACACCCAAACTCATAAGGAAATTTGGCTATACCATTTTAATGGGGGTCAATTCAGTGGCTGTGTGTCTATTTCTCTTGTGCCATCTCTATCCTTCGATCTATACCCTACTGCCGGCCTACATCTTATTGGGTGTGACCCATAGTCCTTCGTGGATAAGTAAAATAGCTGTGGTGGTGCATTTTGGCAGCAAATTGAGTTGCTCGCAACATGAATGCACTCTATTGTCAACACATGCCTTGGATTCGTGGGAGGAGCATAAGTTATCATGCAATCGTGATCAAAAAGTTCGGAGATTGGCCCGATGGTTTCAGGCCTCCAAGGATTTTGGCATAATCGTAGGAGCAATAATCGCCTCAATGGTGCTCTCTTGTACTTCCAGAGATTGGAATTGCTTGGGTTATAGCAAACCTCCCATGACCACAACCACAACGACACCACCGCAGACATCAATCTCTCCACCGGAGAACACATCGGTGGTGGTGACCCACCCACCCACAAATAGTACTGATCCTCCTGAGTGGAGCTGCTACAGATTTTATATTCCTCTACCGCCTATGGCGTTTATCATAGGGTCAATCTATTTATGAACGTGCAGTACTACAATCTGGATGAGCATGGTTAATCGTATAGTGTGGGCGCCGATATTGTGCCCCCTTCGCAATTTGATGCAGCCAGCCACCCGCTGAAAATCGCCGAGATCCAATGAGTGACTATCTTTTCGCCCGTTATACGCTCGAGAAACAGAGCTGGCATCAATCTATGCTTATGGATGTATATCTGATATTTGCTCGTGATTTCGCTAATATCATCGTTTTGGCCGGTAAAATACATTCCAACATTTCGACATGAGCATATCAAGGGCATGACGGATACTCTACTTTTTGCTGGGCCTTGGCGATTTTATTGGTACCGAACAGGCCTACATATTAAGTGATTTTTTGACTTGTGAGTATAGATGGAGTCACACTCCTCTCTCCTTGGATAAAATTCCTTCTGATTTGCAATTTTAGTGGCATTTGGATCCTGCCTCTTTTGGTTTGAGTATGGGTTGTGGGAGCCATCATGAATGGTGTAATGCAATTAATTGTGTCCTGTATCTAAGTATATGCTCCTTGAGGCACACTAAACGCATAGTGGTCATATGTAAGTACTGAATTTATATTTGGTGTGCTCTTAGATACTCGAAGGATTGATCAAAGGGCTCTCATTCGGCGGGCAAGGTATATTTTCACTCAAGCTTAATACAGAGCTTTCAATTGGGTCATTCCTTCTGGTATATTCCTTATCAATTAGAAACAATCCCTAAAATAACTAAAAGATTAATAAAAAATTAAGTAAAAATTAATTCTGATTTAATTAAGAAAATATATTAATCATATCTCCCACCAAAAAATCGTTCTCGAAAGAATTAGTGAACAAGTACTTTGTCTGACCGGAACGTTAACTCAAATAGTTTAAGTTTTTGGAATAACAAATATTCCCTCTCCCCTCCCCCCCTTCAAAAATAAAAAGAAATAAAAATGTTTGTGGCCAAAAATTTTTCATAGAAATAGAAAGTTTGGGCAAAAATTTTCTATAGAAACAAATTTTGGCAAAATATTCTTAATAGAAGATTTCAAATTTTGACAAATCATTGTCATATAGAAAATAAAAAGTTTGGCACAATTTGCTATAGAAATAAAATTCGACAAAACATTTCCTATAGAAAATAAAATGATGACAAACAAATTTTCCATGGACATAAAATTTTGGCAAAATTTTCTATAGAAATAAGAATTTTCTATTGAAATAAATATTTGCCACAATTTTCTATTAGAAATAAAAAGATGACAAAAATTTTCTTATAGGATATAACAATTTTGGAAAAAATTTTCTATAGAATAAAAATTTGCAAAAATTTTCTGATAAAATAAAATGGTTGGCACAATTTCCTCATCAGAAATAAATTTTTGACAAAATTCCTTTATTTAGGGAACAATAATTTTTGAAAAGAAATTTTTCTATGAGACAATAAAAAAATTTCACTAGAAATAAATATGTGGCAAAATTTTTCATAGAAATAAAAATTTTGGCCCAAAATTCTTCTATATAATAAAATTTTGCAACATTTGCTATCAGAAATAAAAATTTTTGGCCAACAGTTTCTACTAGAAATAAAGATTGTGGCAAACTTGTCTATAGAAATAAAATGGATGCAAAAAATGCTTTATATAGATCAAATAAATTTTGGGACAAAATTTTTCTATAGAAAAATAGAAATAAAGTTTTGGACAAAATTTTCCTATAGGAAAATAATTTTTGACCAATAATTTTCTATTAGAAATAAATCAATTTTTGACAAAATTTTCTATAGAAATAAACAATTTTGCGCACAATTTTCTATAGAAATAAAATTTTGGCAAAATTTTCTATTAAAACAAAAATTTTGGCAAATCTTTTCCTATAGAAATAAAATTTGTGCCACGGCATTTGCTAAAGAACATAATTCTTGGCAAAATTTTTTTTATAGAAATCAAATTTTGTGACAAAATTTTTAATCCAAAACAAATTTTGCTCAAAATTTTCTATAGAAATCAAAATTTGCCACAATTTCTATTAACATAAGAGTTGGCCACAATTTTCTATAGAAATATAAATTCTGACAAAATTTTTCATAGAATAAAAATTTTCAACGATTGCTATAGAAATAAAAATTGACAACATTTTCTATAGGAACATAAAAATTTTTGATCAAAATTTTCTATGGAAATAAAATATTTGACTGAAAATTTTCGTAATACGAAATAAAATTTTTGACAAAATTGTCTATAGAAATCAAAATTATTGACAAAATTTTCGATTAGAAAAAAATGTTTTGTGAAAACTTGGTCTATACCGGAAATAAAGTTTTTTGACAAATTTCTATAGGAAAATAATTTTTAACAAAACTTTTTCCTATAAGAAATAAAAATTTCGGCAAAATTTTGCTATAGAAATAAGAATTTGGCACAATTTTCCTATTAAAATAAACATGTTGGCACAAATTTTCTACTAGAAATTAAACACTCTTTTGATCAAACATTTCCTATAGGGAAATACATTTATGCTGTACAAAATTTTCATTATTAGAAAATAAAATCTGGGCGCAAAGATTTTCTATTAGATAAAATATTTTGGCAAAATTTTCTATATAAATTAAAATTTTTGCGACAAATTTTGCCTAATTAATATAAATGTTGCACAATTTTCTTAGAAATAAAATTGACAAAATTTCCTATAGAAATAAAATCTTGGCAGATGTTTCTATCAGAAATAAAATTGACAACATTTGTCTATAGAATAAAAGTTTTGACAAAAATTTTCTATAGAAATAAAATTTTTTACAAAATTGGTCTACTAGATAATAAAATTCTGACAATAATTTTCTATAAGCAATAAAATATTGACAAAATTTTCAATGACAACAATACATTTACTATTAAACATAAAACTTTCTATAGCAAATAAAATTTCTACTTGACAATAAAATTTTGTGCAAAATTTCTACCAGAATAAAACGTTGATAAATATATCCTAATAAGAAATAAAATTTTGCACATTTTCTATAGAAATAAAATGATGACAACATTTGACAAAATTTTCTTATTAGACAATAAAATGATATAAATTTTCCTATAGAAATAAAATTTTGACAAATTTTCTATAGAAATAAAATTTTTGAACAAAATTTTCTATAGAAATAAAATTTTGGCCACAATTTTCGTATAGAAACAAAAATTTTGGCCAAAATTTTCTATTAAAAAAATCTTTGCGCAAATTTTGCTATAGAAATACAAATTTGCGCAGCTTGTTTCTAAAGAAATAAATTTTGCAACAATTTTTCTATTAGAAATCAAATTTTGGACAAATTTCTTTATAGATAATAAAATTTTGACAAAATATTTTCTTTTTAGAATAAAATTGTGCAAAATTTTCTATAGAAATAAAAAAAATTTGGCAAAATTTTTTCTATAAAATAAAATTTTGGGCAAAGATGTTCTATCGAAATAAAATTTTCGGCAAAAGTTCTTATAGAAATTAAAATTTTGGCAAAATGTTTTCGTATACAAATTAAAATTTCATCCGCCCACAATTTTTCTACCTAAAAAAAAAATTGATCAAATTGTATATAGAAATAAAATTTGGCAACATTTTCTTATTAGAAATAAAAATTTTGGCAAAATTTTCTATATGAAATAAAATATGGCAAAATTTTCTATAGAAACTAAAATGCATGACAAACGTTTCTATAGAAATAAAATTTTGACAAAAATTTTTCTATAGAAAAAAGAAAAAATTTTTCTTGGCAAATTTTCTGATAGAAATAAATTTGGCTAAAATGTTCAACAATTCTTATAGAAATAAAATTGCTGGCAAAATTTTCCTATAGAAATAAAAATTTTGGCCAAAATTTCTTATAGAAATAAAATGATGACAAAATTTTCTATAGGTAAAAAAAATTTGGCAGAATTTTCTATTAGAAATTCAAAATTTGGCAAAACTTTTCGACAACCATTTGCAATAAAAATAAACCTATTAACGAAAATTTTTATAGAATGAACAATTTTTGGCAAAATTTTCTATAAAATAATATCTTGGCACAATTTTCTATAAAAGTAAAAAATGTTACCAAAACTTTCTATAAGAAGATTTTTTTATACCTCCATCATAGCATGGGGGCGTAATATTAACTTTTGCAAATGGCATAGTCGGTCCACTTTTTACGTATATAGCCCCCATTATAAACGATCCCCCCAAAATTGGCTTCGCGAGGGCCTCTAAGAGAAAGCAAATTTTCATTCGATCTGTGAAGAATCTGCGTACAGTGTCTCTAGACACACCATGCAAAAATTGGCCACATCGGTCCATCAATTAATATATTGCCCTCATATAACCGATCCCCCGATTGGCTTGCAAGGCCTCTGATGAGAAGCCAAATGTTTCAATCCGCTGAAATTTCGGTACATGGTGTTAGTATATGGTCTCTGAAGCAACATGCAAAAATTTGCGCTCCAGATCGGGTCCATAAATTATATATAGCCCCCATATAAAACCGATCCCACGATTTGGTTGCGAAGCTCTAGAGAAGCAAATTTCTCAATCCGATCCGGCTCAAATTTGGTACATGGTGTTAGTATATGATCTCTAAACGAACCGTGCAAAAAAATTGTCTCCACGTCGGGTCCATAATCTATATGATAGCCCCAATAAACCCGATCCCCCGATTTTGGCTTGCGAGGCCTCTAATGCAGATAGCCAAACTTCACCGATTCGGCTGAAATTTGTACATCGTGTTAGTATCATCGGTCTCTAAACAACCATGCAAAACATTGGTCCCCATCGGTCCATAATTATATAAATAGCCCCCATATAAAACCTTCCCCCATTTGGCTTCGCGAGCCTTCTGAAGTAGAAGCAAAGTTCATCCCGATCCGCGTGAATAATTGGTACATGGTGCTTAGTATATGGTCCTCTAACAACCATGCAAAAGTTGGTCCACAATCGGTCACTAATTATAGTATATGCCCCATATTAAACCGATCACCAGATTTGACCTTCCGAGCCTCCTTGGGAAGACAAAATTCATCTGATCAGTAATGAAATTTGCGTACGTTTGGTGTTAATATATGGCCCAGCTTCCCAGCCCAAAAATTGGGTCGAAATCCGGTCCATAAGTTATTATAGTAGCCCCCAGTATAAACCGATCCAAATTTTGACCTCCGGAGCCCCTTCGAACGAGCAAAATTCATCCGATTTCGCGTGAATTTTGTACTTGATGTTAGTATATGGATCACAACCATGCAGAATTCGGTTCATATCAGTCCAGTAATATAATATAGCACCCATATAAACCGTTCCCAGAGTTGACCTCCGGTGCCTTTTGGAGAGGCAAAATTCGATCCGATCTGTTGAAATTTTGTTACGCTGGTTTACGTTTATTATATTAACAAACCATGTTACAAAGTGCTCCATATCATCCATAATCATATATAGCCCCCATATAACCGATCCGAGATTTGGTTTGGAGCCTCTTGGAGGAGCAAATTTCGTCCGAGGTCATCTGAAATTTAGTACATCTGTAGTATATTGGCCGTTAACACACCATGCCTACTAGATCCATATCGGTCTTAGAGTTATATATAGCCCTCAGAATAAATCGATCCCCCAATTCACACAAAATTGGTCCATATCAAGATTTGTATTATAGCCCCCATATAAGCGAACCGATATTTCAATTTCTGCTCCCTACTGTACCCGTGAAAAAGTCCATCTTCACTCGATTCGTAATTATTGGGAAGACTTTACCTTACACATACTTTTTTTTGCTAGATGTATTACACGTATCGACTAACACACAATTTAGAAACTATTTAAGCTATCACACTCAATAATTCCGATTCGTGGCTGTACAGTCTTCTCGTAGACAGTTTTCTACGCACAGTCCATGGTGTCGCGAGTGTAATCCATAAGATTCGGCCCTGGCCGAACTTACGGCCGTTTAACTTGTTATTTTGGTCAGTTCTCATGTGTGGTAGAAGTAGCTTAACTTACTTTCTTAATTATTTAAATTAACATTTACTTATTTAAATACAAATCTCAATTTTATTCCTTTTCTATATTTCAGTGGCCGGCCTTCTTTCTTTCATTTTCCTGCCTCTTACTGTTGGCCCTCTTCACCTGGCAACCCTCATAAGTGATGATTAGTTGCCTCTCTGTCTATGTTCTTGGCCGCTTTACATGGGCGTCGCCTGCCAATCGTTAATGTGGGAAAACTCTTGCTATTTGCCTTGGTCACCTCTTAAATCATAAAATCACTGCTTGGCGTCGAAGGCTACATCGCCAACTGCAGCTTTTACGATTTCACTGGGTCTGAGTATTAACATTCGCTGCCATGGCTATATTGTGTGAACACCCAAAACTTACTATCATGTCATTATACTGGTGTGGTGAGGTGTGCTGCCCTTATGCAATGGTGGAAATTCGTTTGGCGTCTCAGCGCAAATCACAATTGATCAACTTATTGGACGTAGGGCCTATTTCCACATTGGTCCCCGGAGGAGAAGTGTGATGGCTCGCACACAACCATGTGGAGATGCGGAGAGTATGCGGCTGCGAGATAAGCGACATTCCTATTGGTAACGAGAAAAAAATGGTGAAATTTACATTGAATAAGAAAAATGAGAAGAGAAGATTTTTAATGGTACTAAACAAAAACTTAAATTTTTCATATCATGGCTATTACTTCTTTAAATTAATATAAAATGTTATGAAAATAATAATTTTCTTTAAAATATTGGCTATTTGAATTAAATTAGAAACAAAAAAGCTTACATTAAGTTCGGTAGTGGGACGAGAATTTCCATGCTTGCATGTTTTCCTCTCTCCGATAGACTCAAAAACAACAGAGGCACTAAAAAAAAAAGCTGTCAATTTATATTTATTTTATTTCGTGCGAAATTATTGTGTTTTAGTAAAATTTTTCTGAATTTTGTAAATTTTACTAGATAATTCCGGTTCATTTGGGAATTTCTTATTTGTTAACATACGATTATTTCTAAAAATGCTGACTCTATTAATTTTCTTGAAATTTTTAAATTTTTCTTTTTAATTATCTTTCAATAATTTTTCTTGAATTTCTTCAAAAATATTTTATTTACTTTGGATAATAAAGTCATTGAGAATGATAGTTATAGTTTAAAAAAATGTACTGTACTTCGAGGAAGTCCAATATAATTTCTTTTTCGGGAAAATTTCTCGCATTTCTTCAGCTGCCTCCAAATAATCCAAGCTTGATGTAGACTAATTGGGTCTAATTATTTGAATGAAAGCATTTTTAACAAACTCTTTGGAGCTAGAATATGGGGTCATAAACAAGGCCGTTATAAATGAAATAAATTAAAGCCCGTTTTGCTTCAATTGAGAAAATTTTTATTGATTAAATTTAAATTGAACTTAATTATTAAAATTAATTGAAGAAACTAATTTCGTAATTAGAATTAATTAATTTCAAGTTGAAAACTTGATATTCCCTTAATTTGAAACGCAGAAATCAAATCAAAAATTAATGGCAACGAACAAATATTTTTTCTGTTATGAAAAAAATTATTTATATATGTATTATTCGATTAATGGGAATATGATTAAACTTTTCAGGCCATCATATTAAAATTATAGATTTTTTTAATTAATAAAAATTAAAAAAAAAAACATACTAATACAACTTATACTTATATCTCCATTCGTTAAACCATCAGCAAACTAAAACCTCAATCTGAACAAATTAGGCTGAAGTTTTTTATCCAAGACCTGGGGAACAGTTGTCCCGGTCTATTGATGCTGTGTATTGCATTTTAAAAACCAAAAAATAAAAAATTTTTGAATAGCCTGTGTCGCTGCCAAGAAATAAATTCTGAATCATTCCAATGAAGATCAAAATATAAAATTATTTTAACTTGGTACCTTATAGAAACTTTAATAATGTTAAAGCATATACATGTGCCTATTAGTTTTTAGGGAAAATCGTATAAGCAAGACGTTAATTGAGAAGTTAAGTTTCGTATTGTATTTCATGATTCGCCAATTTTTAGTTTAAAATTCAATTAAAAAGCTTAATATTAATGCATAGAGCGGCTTTTGTAAATATGGGTCGCACACAAATCTCGATCATAGCACAAATATAGCTGCAAGAATCTATGGAGTAAAGAATATAAGAATTACATTTAAAAATTAAAGATAATTTATTAAATACTATCAGACTAAATTTAAATTAAAATTTAATTAAATTTAAATTTATTTAAAACGAAGTTTTAAAATAATTGTAATTTAATTGTACTTTTAAATTAAATACAATTTTAAATTTAATTTGCGACTAGACATCTTGCTAGTCTATAATGTATGCTACAAGATCTGCTGAAGTAAACAAAAACAATAAAAATTAAATTAATACAGTTAAGGTTAACTTAAATTCTAATTAAAATTAAATTAAATTTTAAGTTTCTCTGTATTTCCGGATTATGTCCAGATTTTTACGTTTAAAATTCAATTAAAACTTAAAATAATGCCATTAGAGATTGTAAAATGGAGCGAACAAATTTCGATCATAGCTGCAAGATCTATCGAGATAAATATAAAGAATTAACTTTAAATTAAATATCAATTTATTTAAATACTATATACTAAATTTAAAAATTAATTTAATTTAAATTTTTTTAAAACGAAGTTTAAAATTATTGTCTTAATATATATTAATAATATATCTATAATTACATTTAATTTTGCGACTAACATCTGTTAGTCAAAATATTGCCTACATGATCTGCTGAAGCAAAAAAAAAAAAATAAAAATTAAAATTAATAAGCTTAAGTAAGTTAACTTTAAATTTAATTAAAACTTAAATTAATATTGGTTTAGAATAAATTAAATTTAATATAAAATCTTAATTATTTAAATTTGAAGCTTTAAATTTATTTTTCAATTTAAATTTAATTTTGAAATTTACTTTAAATTAAAGACAAATTTTAAATTATCGTTTAAATGGTAAAGAGGCAGCCGTATTTATTTTCAGCTCTCTTAGACTATTCAGTCATTGTGACGATTAGTATAGTTTTATTTTAAATGACAACATATTGACAACATAGCTTCAAGATCTATGGAGCAAGGGACAATAAGTCTTAAAATGCCTTAATTAACTTTTAAATTTTAGTAATTAATTAATTTTAAAATTAAATCTATATAAAAAATTCAAAGTCATGTTTTATTGTGTGTTGTATGTTCCGGGTAAGTCGCGAACGCTTGAAACCGATTTACCTTGCATACTTTTAGAGATTGTAAGGGCGCTTCATGTTGTAAACAAATAGGCGTACCTCATTTTGTTGGACACCTCTGGTACGGAGGGGCGACCTCTCCTTTGCCCGAATTGTTTTTAAAGTACAGTGAAAAAAGTAAAATTCTCACATCTACTTTGAGATTAACAGAGGAACATGGGTCAGGTTATGAAATAATTTATGGGGACCTGTGTGTTCATATGTGTGGGGGAGGGGACATCCCCTCGTTCCCAACTTTTTGAAACTTGGAACGAATTATCGATTTGCCCTAACATTTCAGCCG
>PGFW01012546.1:0-10003 GCA_003123925.1 Haematobia irritans | reverse complement strand
TTTTCTTTTTTTGCTTTTTTTTTTATTATTTTTTTAAGGGGGGAAAGCCAAATACCAAAAATTAACACCCCCCGTTTGTTGTTTGTGGGTGGCAAGATGGGTTTTTGTTTAAAAAAATAAAAAAAAGGGCGGCATTGTATTTGCCCCCCCGGCCTTTGGCCTTCATTTTTCTTTCAACCGACCAAAGGGGGTCCTTTTTTGTTTCTATCCTGTGCTTTCGGACCGGGGAGAAAAAAAAAACACCCAAAAAAAAAAAGAAAAAAAAGGTTTTTTTTTTGTTTTTTTTCCCCAAAAAAGGCCCCCCCCGGTCTTGGGGGAATTTAAATCCCCCCCGAAAAAAAAAAAACAACCCCTTTTTTCAGTAAAAAAAAATCTTCGGGGGCTTTTGGGTCTTTTTTTGGACAAAATTTTTTCTTTTTTGGAAAAGGGGGTTTTCCCAAAAAGGGGTTTTCCTTCTTTTTCTTAAAAAAAAAGAAAAAAAAAAAAAAAAAAAAAGTTGTTGGGGGTTTTATGTTTCAATGCCCAAAAATTGGCCTGGTTTTGGGTGAAAAAAACGGCCCCCGCCCCCCCCGGCGTTCCGGGGGGACTTTTGGTGGGGGCTTTATAATCACGAAAAGGGGAAAAAAGGGGGTTTAACCCTTTTTGTCCAAAAATTTTCTTTTTTGGAAAAAGAAGAGCTGTTAAAAAAAACCCAATTTTTTTTGGGAAATTTTTCTGGGGGGCCAGCCGCCCACCCTTTTTTGCAGTTGAATTTACTTAAGAAAAAAAAGAGGAATAAAAAAAAAAAGGTTTTTCCCCCCAAGAAAAAATGGTTTCTGCCTTATTTTTGTACTGGGATTTTAATTCCCACCCAAATTTTGACTTGAAAATTAGGTGCTTTCTTTATTTAAAAAGTTTAGGGGGAGAGAAAAAACCCCCCCCTTTTGGGATTTAAGAAAGGGAAAACATTGCCGGGGGAAACCCTTGCCCTCCCAAAAAGAAAACCCTAAAGAAAACCTTTTTTTTTAAAAATACTCCCCGCTTTGGGGGGGCTTTTGTTTTTGAGATTTTTAATTAAAAAAAAAATTTAATTTGGATTTTTTTTTGCCCCAAAAAGGGTTTTTTTTAAAAAGAACCCCGGGCAAGAATTTCCGGGCCGGCCAAAAAAGCTTTTTAAAAAAATCCCCCAAAGATTTTGCATTAATAAAAAAAACCAAAAAAAACTTTCCAGAGGGGGTTGGATGTTTTGGGAACACAAAAATAAAGAAAAAAATTTTTGGAAAAAGATGAAAAAGGGGCGGCCCCCCCAACCCACTAAAAACATTTTTTTATGAAAGAAGAAGAAGAGAAAAAAAGAAATTGTGCCCCCCATTTCCCGGTAGAACAAATCAAAAAAAAGAAATCCGGGTGTCTGTGAAAAAAACGTGGGAAAAATCACCGGGGAAAACGGTTAACAAGAAGATAAACAAAATAAAATGGGGGAAAAAAAAACGGGGAAGAAGACATATAAAGGATAAAAATAAAGAGAAGGGGTCCCAAAAACCCAAAAAAAAAAAGAAAAAAAAAAGAAAAAAAAAAGAAATCCAAAAAAAATGTTTTTAAAGAAATTGGAACAAAATCCAAAACAAACCCGGTTTTTTTTTTGTTTTTTCTGGGGGGGCCCCGGGGGGGATCCCAAAAAAAGAACCCCAAAAGAAAAATTTTCCCCAAAGGGTTTTTCAGAAAAAAATTTTCCAAACGGGGTCCAATTTGGTTTTTTAGACCCCCCGCCAAGAACGGATTTGGTTGAGTGGGAAAAATTTCTTAAAACCCCAAAAAAACAAGAGAAAAAAAATTTCTTGGGGAACAAAGAAAGCTTTTTTCTTAAAAAAGCTTTTTGTTTTTTTGGGGGTAAGGTTTAAAACTTTGGGGGTTTAAAAAGGGAAAAAAAAAAGAAAAAAAAAAAAAAATGTCCTTTTTTTTGGACTGGTCTTGGTTGGAAATGTTTGTGTTTGGGCCCCAAAGAAAAAAAAGGGGGGGGGCCAATTTCTTGCCCCTTTTCCCAACAAACCTTTTAAAGATAAACAAGGAAAAGTAATAACCCCCCCCCCCTTTTTTCCCCCCAAAGAATTTTCTTTTATTACAATTTTCAGAAATAAAAAAATTTTTTAAAAAAGAAATTATTTAAAAAATTTTCTGGTTTAAGGGGAAAATTAAAAAATTTTTGAAAGGAAAGAAAAAAGGAAAAAAACTTTTTTTTATACCCCCAAAAAAAAAAAAAAAATTTTGTTTTTAACGAGAACAAAAGAGTTTTTTTTTAAGGAAAAAAAACAGGAAAAACTTTTTTCCCTGGTAAACAAAAGAAAAAAAAAAAAAATTATTTAAAAAAATTTTTTTTGAAACCAGAAAAATTTATTCCTCCCTTAATTAAGGAAAAATTTAAAAAAAAATTGTTTTTTTGAAAAAATCCCAAAAACTCCAAAAGAAAAAAACAAAAATTCTTCGGAAATTTGGAAAAAATTTGTTTTTGACCAAAAAGAAAAAGGGTTTATGGCAATTTTAAGGAAGGAAAAAAGAAAAAAAAACAAGGATAAAATTTATATTTTGTTTTGTTTTTTTTTTCCCCCGGGGAGAAAAAAATATATATTTTCCTCCCCTCATTGTAACCAAAGCCGGGGGCTTGAATCATTTTACCCCAAAAAAACCTTTTTTTCGGGGGGGGGGGAGGGGGGGGTTTTGTGCCCCCCAAGGTTGGGGGGTGGGTTTCGTTTTTTGTTTGGGGGGGGTTTAAAACTGAAACCTTTTTTTTTGGCCTTGAATTTATTTTACTGGATTATTTTGGGGGTTTTCGGAATTTATTTTTTTTAAGGGTTTTGCTATTTGGCCCCAAAAAAGGGGTTAGGGAGGTGATTATTGCTTGAAAATTGAAAAGGGGGGAAAATTTTTTTGGGGTTTGAAAAATTCCCTAAAACATTGCCCCGGGTCCCATTTCCAAACCCCATACTTTTTTTTGCAAGGGTCTTTTATTTTAGGGGCTTTTGGGGCCCAAAAATTAAAAGTTTGGACCCAAAAAACATTTTTTTTCTTTTTTTCCCTTCTGGGTTTTTGGTTTGTTTTTTAAAAAAAAAAAAGCTTTTCACACCTTGTAGGTTTTTTAGGGGTCCCAAGAATTTGCCCCTGGGTTTTTTAAAAAAAAACAAGGCTTGAAAAAAATTCCCAATAAAAAACCAAAAAAAAAACAAATTTTGCTTAAAAAAGAAAAAACAAAAAAAAAAAAAAACCAACCCAAATTTAAAACCCCAAAAAAAAACGGAAAAAAATTTAAAAGAAAATTTTTTGGGGCAAAAAATTTTTTTTTTTATAAAAAAAAAAAAAAATTAATTTTTAAAATTTTTTTGGAAAAAAAAAAAAAAATTTTCCCCAAATAAGGGATATATAAAAAATCTTCGGGGGGAAACCCAAAAATTTATTATATTAAAAAAATAAAAAATTTTTTTTTTAAACCCAAAAAAAAAAAAAATTTCTTATAGAAAAAAAATTAAATATTTTATTTTTAAAGAAAAAAAAAAAAATTTTCTTAATAAAGCGGAAAAAACTTTCAGAGAAATTTTCTAGTAGAAGTAAAATTGTGTGAAAAAAAAAAAACATATAAATAAAACTTTTGAAGCAAAATAGTCTCATAGAAATATTCTTTTAGAACATTTTCTATAGAAGACTAAAATTTGATAGAACATTATCTTAAGAAATACTTAATTTGACCAAAAAATAAAGTCTTTGGCAAATGTTCTATAAAATAAAATCTTTTACCAAATATTTCTAAAGCAAATAAAATTTGACAAAGTTTTCCTTATAGGATAGACAATTCTTGGCAAAATTTTCTCATGGATATCGGAAATTTTGAAAAAAATTATCAAAGTGTATAAAACTTTGACAAAATTTTCTATAGAAAATTCAAAATTGATTAAAATTTTCCAATCAGAACTACCCTTTTTCGACAGAAAAGTTTGCTATATATTCAAATTCTACAAAATAGTTGTCTCTCAAATAAAAAAAATTATCACTAACGTAAAAAAATGATTGATCACAATCAAAATAAGATAGTTATTTCTTTAATTCTGTTCACAGGACAGCAACGACGGACATGGCTAATCGACTTAGGGGCCCACTGTGAGCATATTGCTTAAAGAATACTATTAGATGTCTCGACACCTGTCGTCTGGGTGTGACTGCACAGAATATAGTCCACTAGACTTATAATAACGCCTCGTTCCACATTTGCCCGCTTAGGTATAAAATAATCCCGCAACGCCTACGCTTCCGAAAAAGATAGGATCTATAATCTGGTTGACAACTTCCCGCCATTTTGTCACTCTAACCCAAAGTGTTAACCCCTTCAAAATTTACATTAAGATATTCCCCATGCGACTTGAAACTATGTCACCCTTTAGTTTGTTTGGTAGCAATTAGCTTTTTTGTGCAAACACATTGATGGGACAACGTTGAATGATCATTGACCTCTTTGCCGCCCTAAGACAATGAACTGGTGAGATGTGTTTGTTTAAGTAAATAAAAATGATTCCAAATTTTAATTCATGTTGTTGAAACTAAAAGCAAATTTTCAAAAAACATTGCATGGAATGGTATGCGATGGATAAATTGCAGGTGTTGGTGTAGTTAGCTTGTTTCGCTTTGAGTGTGTTTTTCTTTACGATCTATGGACACATGAACAAAAATACATACTGTAATGTAGAACTTTGTATTATGTATGTCTAATCTGCATGTAGTATTGATATATTTTAATACTTGTAAATAGCTATTACAACAAGAACTACAATGAAAAACATCTGACACGTAAATTGCAAATTAAGTGGTAAGTTGTTAGTTTATACGAAACAGGGTGGAAATTCACCAGTATGGAACCCAAAATAAATTTTCATATAAAAGGTTATCAGAGTTATATCTTTTATAGTACTATCGAGCATATATTGCTATTGATTTCCCAAATGTAATAACTAGATAACTTTGTATTCTTAAAAACATAAATTTTCGTAGACTATACACTATATAATTAGAAACCTAGAACGTACTAAATTCGGACTAAGATTTAAGAAACTATTACATTCGGGTGTATACATTGAGTATTTAACTGAATCGATTCCTCCATTAAGGAATCGTAACTTTTAATTTTAACAAATCGGGTTTCCTGCCGCCAAAGGATTTTTTGCCCTCGTGCTAACAGTCCCTGCCACTCGTGTTCGTTTAAGTATCTGATCGCTCTATTCATCGACCGATTTGCTTGTTTCTATTCTGATCCTGTTCTTCTGCGGCTCTCACCTGCCTCAGGATTGTTGCTGCAATTTTATTAACCCCTTCTGTCCTCGTCTCGAGTGTGGTCCCTACACAGGCCCCATCTGACCTCCTGTAGCCCATACTGAATCTCTCTGTGGCCGGTGTCCTGACCCTATCGCAAGGGGTCCTCTTCTGGCCAAAGGGTGACCTGATTTCTGCGCCATTCGAAGTGTAAAATTATACGTTGACTTGAAGAAGCTCAAAGTTATTTTTGAAAGTCCCGGGCTGCCCTATTATGTCGTGAAATAAGATAAATGAAGAAAAAAGTTTCGCTATGCGAGTATGTTATAAGCAGGTCTCAATTAATAAAAAAAATTAAAATAATAAAAAAAAGAACAATCAAAACACAACGTATTTTTTACATAAAAGATGATCAGGAGATGAACTTCTTTAAGCAAAATCGACAATGGTATCTTGGTTAATGTCTAACATTTGCCCTTTTTAGGTTAGGTTAGGTGTAGTGGCAGCCCGATGATCAGCTCACTCGGTAAACTATTCAGTCCATTGCTTGCAAACCACAGTGGTGGAACTTCTCTTTCTTTACTGAGTTGCTGCCTCGATCCGCATGTTAAGTCAATGGACAAGAACCTCCTTTTACAGCCAGTCCGAACCGGCGTGTTGCAGTGAAGACCCACATCAGAAGCCAGTGAACCCGCTCAGAGAAGCTTTTCAAAACACTCAGCAATGTCACCGGATTACTGAGGTGGGATAAATCGGCAGGCTGAGAGACTTGTTTTTGGTTGTGTTCGGTCGCAAGCTGGAATCGACCCACGGACCTTGTGTTATGCAAGGCGGTGGCTCGATATACCATTGCACACGGTGCCCCTTTAATAAACAAATTGCAGAGCGATTTAATGCTGTATTCCATCTATCTGCCTTTTTAGATGCATTTTTGGGCAGTGCTAGTTTTGAAGAAAGACACGAAGGAATACGATCAACATCTTCAATTTAATATTTCCCCAGAACAATAACAGTGGGCCGATAAGTCCCCGTCTACCAAAGAAAACACAGTTTTTTTGTCAAAATAATAGTTTCTTATTATTCAACATATTCCTTCACAAGCGAGTTATAGATTATGAACGATCCTTCACGATTTTTTGAACATACATTGGTAGTATCGCCTTCGGTTTTGGCCTGCTCAAAATAGGCCCTCAGATCTCGGCGATCACCTCTTCTTGAGCCTAAAATTTTTACCATTGCGAGCATCTTCTTTGAGGTCTGAGACAAGAAAAAGTTGCTGTGAGGCCAGATATGGAGGGAAATACGGTGGGTGGGGAAGCAAATCCGAAGCCCAATTCATGAATTTTGAATTGAATTTCGCTCTCAATGACTTGTGTCACGGTGCGTTGTCTTGGTGGAACAACACATATTTCTTCTTCATATGGGGCCGTTTTGCCGCGATTTTCGTTTCTTGTTAAAGTTGTCTCCCTAAAGACTGCACCTTAGAATAGCTTAATTAATGTGCTATAGTCCCCCTCTCGACGGAAAATGTCTAGCAACCCTAATTCTCAAATCCTAGTTTAATCAGAACAGTGCAATGAAGCCGTATTTAAATATCCTTAATCAGAGCCATCTATAGGAGGCTATATGGGATAACCAAAACCATGTCGTGAAACGATAATGTGTAAATACTACATGGACAAAAGAGACTGTTTTCATATGTTTGGGTGTAAAACTTATATGTTTGGAACTCAAATCTTTTAACACAATATTTTTAAGTGCAAGCATATAATTTTCATAAACGAGCATAACATGTTTGGGACATATATGTTAATATGTTAGAACATATTATGTTTCGGAC
The DNA here is from genome assembly GCA_003123925.1 of Haematobia irritans. Taxonomy (NCBI): domain Eukaryota; kingdom Metazoa; phylum Arthropoda; class Insecta; order Diptera; family Muscidae; genus Haematobia; species Haematobia irritans. Next base: position 2,895 of record PGFW01012546.1, on the reverse strand, counting down.
ATAAAATGTTGGTAAATATAATATGCTTAGATGCAAACATATATTAATTTAGAAATAGCCTATAGAAAGAGAGACCTAGAGAGTATGCTGCAAGGAAAATAATGGAAATAACCAATTGGCGCCTTAAAAATATATCCACACAAAGAAAATTTCATTAACATTTTTTGCTACCAGTCTAGTGCCTAAGGTTGAAGCATAAATATGTTTGAACCAAGTAACAACAATATTTTGTTTGGACAATTCCTGGAATACAGAAGCGATTTTTTTTTTGAGGGGTGTAGGCTGTCACCCGGGATTTTTTATTTTGACTCCGAGATTCTTACGGGATCCCGAAAAACTAATTCCAATTTATTAATTTTGTGGCTTTTTAGCATTATTTATTAATATTCATATTCAGTGCAAACGGCCATTAGATTTCATACCCGACAAATTGAGTTAGTAAACTTTTATGGTACACCTTGAATAAGAATTTATTATACATGAGGTATACAACAAAAATCGAAGTATACGATAATGTCCTCCTTTCGGAATCCCGATAAAAATCACTATCACATATATCATGCACGAGCAGGCATGAGTAAACATTTTCTCTCGTAAATGAGCTTGAGTAACATTTCCAAACTTCCTAAAACGCCAATTTTTCAATATTTATTTATGCGAAAGATTAAGACCCTACCCAACAACACATGGATGAGCATTTTTCGTTATGAACGCTATATGCAATTTGATAGTGAATCTCATCTTCACATTAGTTCAAATGGCCTTCATATTTGCTTGCCTTCAATCAAATTTTTCAAATGGTGTTGGTTGATATAATTGTTGTTGAACGTGTGTTGAATTCTACTGTTGAGGGTAATGCCTGTTTTTTGTTGAGAACGCGATTTTCTCAACAATTTCTCTAATTGAATTCTAAGCTAATTCTTTGAACAAATGTTTGAAAGCGTATTGAATATAAGCATTTTTCCAATGCTTGTGTTTATTGGGTAGCAGTTAAAGCTTACAATTATATTTATAATAAAAATGGAGACGATATATGTTAATATGTTAGAGAGCATATTATGTTTTGGACATAAAATAGGTTTGTAAAATATAAGTAATGCTTGGATGCAGAACATATATTAATTTAGAAATAGCCTATAAACATATATGTGTTTAGTAGCTTTGGACGCTATTTAACAGGGAGGCTGATTGAATTAAGTTGTGGTTGTTGCTTGTTATTACAAAATTAACATTTTATTTTTTGGGGGTCAATTGTTCAGCTCTTCTTTGATCCTTACAAACTGTGTGTCCGCTGTCGAATCCCCTTCCGGCAAGAAGGTAAAATTAAAATAAAAAAAATTTCACACAATTGAATAATTTTCTGTCTTCCGTACAATGTTTGTATTACAGAAAAAGGGGTGCGTAAGAACTAAAAATGTCCCTGGAAGAGTACGTAAGAATGTGGGGGATACGTATCAATTGTAGGTCAGAAACAAAATTTTCGAGCATTCCAGTCGAAAACCTTATGTTGTTAGCACCTATAATTACCTGTTTATTTTCATAATTCAGTTATGATTGTAAATATATAAATAAATAAATATAATTTGAGCACAATATTGTTTGGGAGATATTTTTTAAGCATATAATTTTTTGGTGCAAAATGCTTCCAAACATATTATATGTTCACAAAATAACATATTGTTTTTTTAAAGACAACATTATTGAATTTGGATGCAAAAATACAAAATGTTTGGAACTTAGACTACCCAACATATATTGTTTAGACCAATATGCTTTCAAATATATTATATATTGGAAGAGATCAAACATATAAATGTTTGGGCAATACCCAAAAATGTATATGCTTGAAGCAAAATATGTTTGGGAGTATATGTTACAGAAGCCGATTTTTATGAGAGTGTAGTTACTTACATGCAAATAATATTTGTTTATGACGACCTTGGGATTTTGCATAGCCTTGCGTTTTTTTGACTGTACTAGATGACATGGTAGATGACGACGCCATTTCTTGATAAGTTTCTTTTGTTTATTTTACACACTCTAACACATTACCCCAATTTATTGTTTTCTATTTTTTTTCAAACTCAGCTTAATCTCATCACTTTATTATTTATTTACATATATGTATTTCGATTTTTATTTCAATTTTGATAGCTTGTATTACTTTTGAATGGTTCTTTTTGTAATAAAATTCACAAGTTAAATTCACCCATTTTCATGCTATATGTAAGCAATTAATTCATCAAAATTATACGAATTAACCGTTATGCTGAAATTCACACTTCAATTCATCGAACTTATTGCGTTACTCGGATGGCGTTTGTTATTTTATGGAGTATTTTAGCAAAACAATGACCGAACAGCAACAGGCGCCGTGTCCACTTCGTTTACAAATTCATCTGACAATACGAAACATAATATTTCATCATATGCACCAAAAATTTACACACACGCACACTCACTCTCATACGTTTGTAATGGAGATGAATCTGGCAACCAAAAATTCTCTCAAGTCTGTCTCTTAAATTACAGGGCAATGAGAGCAACAGTAGAGATGACATTAACTGAGCTCTTAATAGCATGGTGAAATGCAGGAAACTCAACAGGAGTTGAAGAGGAGAATCCAACAAGTTGTCATTTATTTACATGAGTGTGCGTATGTGTTCGCCGTATGTACTTAATTTATAACCTATAAACGGAAATAGGAGCGACCGATAAAAATATTCATATTATCATTTTTGCCTGGATGACTGCTGTCTATCTGCCTGTCAACTATAAATGGAAATCAATTACTACATGTCGTGTCGCTTCAGGAGTTGAAATCATAATAAAAACAACAAATAACGCCCGCGCGCGAATAGGTAACACTACAAAAACACATGCATTACTATGCAT
>PGFW01012527.1:1317-13370 GCA_003123925.1 Haematobia irritans | reverse complement strand
TACAAAATTGAAGTACATTTTAATTGGAGAGGAATATGAGAAATCTACCAAAACAATAAGAATTCTACCAGTCCAGCAAACAGTAAAAAATCTTGTAGAATTTTACCAACTGCGGCAACCGTGCTGACCAGTAGCTAAGTGTACTACTAATGGTTCGGACAAGGAGATATTCGTTGCGCACAGTGCCATTCCTATATTGATAATCGATCAATCGTTGTAAAGATTATTTCCTTCAAGAAACTGTTTTCGGGTTCCAATTTACCAGGACAGATTTTCTAGCGTAATGAATTTGCACATCAGTCATGGGCTTCTTGATAATAAGGTAATGCCATTGATTTGCCCAATGTTTCTTCATTTATTTTTAATGGTTCGCTATGTGTCCTGTATTTACCAATGTCTTGAACCTTTTTGCTGGACCATATTTCTATGGTGTCTAAGGATCTGAGTCGCAATCAATGATTCTGTAAGTCAAGAATCTTTCTAAATCCCAGCATCCTTTTCCATATGTATGCTTCGAACGAGGACTAACACCACCAGACATAAATCATTGAACAAATCCCTCATTTTCATACCTACTCAATGCAGTTACTCGATTGCAGTTATACTTAGAAAAGTTTCTTTTCTCAATGAACATACAAACAAATTATTTGTACGTTGTCCCTATGCCTCAGAATTTTGCTCATTTTGTTACAAATTTCATTCACTCTCCAACAATCTGAGACGTAAAAACCCATTTAAAGAAAATAAAAACAGTTTTTGCTTTTTTATCCTGCGACATAGGGACCGACAAACGCAAGAGGCAAAGAGACGAAATGTTTACAACGAAATTACATTTAAGTGCATTATCTATTCCCTTTTCTGCAGAAGCAGATTTCTTTTCATTGCTGTGGCCTTAACCCATCTTAAGTAGTTCTATTAGGATGCAATAATTTTAATGCTCTAAGCATAATGCTGACGGCTGCTGCATGTGTCTGCTCAACTAAGAAATTGAAATGGTGTGCCTTGAAGTTCTTTTGAAGAGGTGATATCCGCAATGGCTCTTCCCTTTGTCGAATAGGGACTAACTAGAGATTGTAAAGAGAATTTACAAATCGACATATTGGAATTTTCCACTGCGAGGCCGAATCGTATGTACCCTCCACCATGGATTGAAGGAGAGAGATCCTGAATTTGCTCAGAAATTTTTGTATATATAAACGCCAGAGTTTGAGTAGAATAATTTCATATTTTAGCCCATTTTCATGGAAGTTTCCTTCAAGTTGACTCCATAGTTTCCACAGAGAATATATTTAATATGGCTTTTTGATCTAATGTGGTTGCAGATTTCGTAGTCATATTTCAGCAGCTGTAATACCGACACTTTCGGCACAAAACGGTCCGAGTTTTATTAATAAACTAGGCCGAGATTAATATATCACAACCCACAATTGACACATATAATGGCCGAGATTTAACCAATATCCCTTGTAAAAGCGCGCAAACTTGTAGCAAAAAAAATTTAAAATATTACTTTTTTTTTTTCTTATCTCGAAATACGTATTTCTCTGCTTCGATAAAATCTGTAAATATTATTTGGTAGCAAGTTGCATTAAAATTGCTCTAGCTTTATATTTCCCCATATTTTTGTAAGCTAACATTGTGTTTATCCCAGGGTGTTAAGGCCGATTTAAAGTTTAATTCTAGAGATTGTTATAGAAGTACAACAAAATTGTCTCCATATTGTATTATAAGATTATATAAGATATTTCTAATAAAAGCCTTCATAATAACTCCCCACAAAATTTGAACGATTTGAAAATGATAAACAAAAATTTTTTGGTCTACCATAGTGGTGAAGTGGTATAATATAGGTCCGGCCCCGCCAGCTTTAGACTTACTTACTTGTTACTTTTTAAGTAAATGTTGAATAATTGAAAACTTATATGCTTAATTTTAGATGTTTATTGATCCATATTGGAATAGCCAGGTACGTCGCGAAATTTTGTCTTTAATTTAAAGACGGCGGCAATCCTGTGCTTAGAATAATACGAAAAATCCTTCAAGAAAGGTCAAAATCTTTGATCCAAGTAAAACTTTTTTTAGTGTATACGTATATGCAAAATTTCAATTTACATTCATAAGTGGATTTCTAAGTACACTAAAAGAAGAACAAGAAAATTTTTTCCTTGTCTGAATTGAAGCTAATTGTGAATAAGAAATTCCTTATTATGTGGTTTGGAATACGAGAGTGCTTTTGCGTTCAACCTCAGTTCTTCATTTAATGATCAAATATAAAATAACTGGATAGACTGAGGACTAAAATGTGCTAGAAATATGCCTTCTTTACTCTTTCTTACATTGTTCATCATGACAAGCAAATATTTTAATGCATTCCCGTTGCTATAATACTACTAAGGGAGCCATTAGTTCGAAGTGAAGGTGAACGATTGAGGAGATGAAGACCTAACAAATAAAAATAGCTCGCATGAGTTTCAGCAGAATTCTCATATTTCAACCACTTGGAATATTTACACACTGTTAACACTGGCTGAATGATTTGAAGCTTTCCACTTGAATTATTTGTAGCTAAAGAATAATATGCCGTGCATAAAAAAACTAAGAACTTTTCAAGATTCCTCAACTCCTCGAATGCGAGCTGAGTTTTTCCTTAAATGGCAATAAGTCTGTGGTTCGGTGTTGGTAATCATACGATGTTAGGAAATAAATTTTAAAGGATCATTAAAAAATAAGACCTTGTTAACAAACATTGTATAGGCATTTTGGCCAACAAACGATTTCCAGCCCAGGGGCTGTGGAAGAGCCGAATCTTGCAGTTGGAATTTTGAAAGCGATTTGACTGAGTCAAGAATTTTGCTCAAAGAAAACCGTGTACCCCACCAGAACTCAAATGCCGCCGTAATGGTAAATAGGTGGCTGCCATAATTGCCGGTTGGTTCTCCGCTCGATATGTTCATTCCGACTTTGGGTGAGGAAATGTCTTCCATCAAGTATTTCACAAGTCCTAGGGCAAAGAAACTGTTTGGCAGGCAGACCATGGATATTGCAAGAGGACTCCTGCGTCCAAATCAACCAAGATTTCCATAAAAGGAAGTTCATTTAATGCTATGAAAAAGGCCACCAAAAATCTACCATATGCATATATCCAAATTCTGTAACCGGACTTGGACTAATTTTTTTTAACAAATTCTAAAAAATCTTTAAAACAAAGAATTTAATGGGCTAATGTGCTGGGGCGGAGCTCAAGTATCAAGTTTTCAATGTATTTTTTTCAAAATTTTATTTTTAATATAAAAATTTTGGTCAAAATTTTATTTTTATAGAAAATTTTGCCAACATTTTTATTCGATAAGAAAAATTTTGTTCAACATTTATTTCTATAAAAAATTTTGTCAAAATTTTATTTCGATAGAAAATTTTGTGGAATTTTTATTATAATTTGTTTTTTCTTTCTAATAGAAAATATACAAAAATTTTATTTTTTATAGAAAAAAATTGTCAAAAAATTTTATTTTCTAATAAAAATTTTTGCCAAATTTATTTTATAGAAAATTTTGTTCAAACCATTTTTATTTCTATAAATAAATTATTGTCAAAATTTTATGTCGATAGAAAATTTTGTAAAAAAAATTTTCTATAGAAGATTTTCTGAAGATTTTGTGAAAATGTTATTATAGTTTGTTTTTCTTTCTATAGAAAAGTATAGAGCTCAAGCATGGGAAATTTTTTGAAGCCATTTTATACACGAAAGCATTTATGTTTTTAATCCGACGAATAGAGGTATAGGAAATTTGCGAGTAATTCTTACAAATTGTCCTACGTAATTTTGTCAAATTTTATTATATCGAAAATTTTGTCAAAATTTAATTTTTATAGAAAATTTTGTCAAAATTTTTATTTCTATCAAAAAAGTTGTCAATTTTATTTCGATAGAAAGATTTGTGTCAAAAATTTATTTCTAAATAAAAAATTTTGTGAAGAATTTTATTTTCTATAAAAATGTTTTTGGCCAAAAATGTTTAATTTCGAATACGAAAATTTTGTGAAAATTTTTTAGTTATATTTGTTTTCTTTTCTATAGAAAAATATAGAAAATTTTGGCAAAATTTTATTTACTATTAGAAAATTTTGTCAAAATTTTATTTCTATAAAAAATGTTGTCAAAATTTTAATTTAAGAATAGGAAAAATTTTGTGAAAATTTTAATTATACTTGTTTTCCTTTTTGTAGAAGAATATAGAGCTCAAGCATGGGAATATCTTAAAGCCATTTTATAACACAAAAGCATTTATGTTTTATCGGACGATAGAGGTATATGGAAATTTTGAGTAATTTTACAAGTTCATCACTATATTTTTTCAAAAATTTTTATTTATAATCGAAAATTTTGGTTCAAAATTTCATTTATATCGAAAATTTTGTCAAAAATTTCATTTTTATAGAAAATTTTGTCAAAATTTTATTTTCTATCAAAAAAGTTTTTGTCAATTTTATTCGATAAGAAAACTTTTGTCAAAATTTTATTTCTAATAAAAAATTTTGTGAAATTTTATTTCTATAAAAATTTTTGCCAAAATTTTTATTTCGATAGAAAATTTTGTGAAAAATTTTATTAATATTTGTTTTCTTTCTATAGAAAATATAGAAAATTGTTGGCAAAATTTTTATTTCTATAGAAAATTTGTCAATAATTTTATTTCTATAAAAAATTGGTTGTCAAATTTTATTTAGATAGAAAAATTTTGTGAAATTTTATTATGTCTTGTTTTCTTTCTATAGAAAAATATAGCAGCTCACAGCATGGGAAAAGTATCTTAAAAGCCATTTTTAATAACACAAAACATTTATGTTTTTATCGCGGACGATAGAGCTATGAGAAATTTGAGTAATTTAGCAAGTTTCAACTTATTTTATCAAAATTTTATTTTATATCGAAAAAATTTTGTCAAAATTTTATTTTATTAAAAATTTTGTCAAAGAATTTTATTCTATAAATAAAAAATTATGTCAAAATTTTATTTCGATAGAAATTTTTTTTAAATATTTATTTTTCTATAAAAAAATTTGTGAAAATTTTATTATATTTGTTTTCTTTCTATAGAAAATATACAAGATTTTGCCCAACATTATTATTTTATAGAAAATTTTGGTCAAAGTTTTAATTTCTACAGAAAAATTTTTCATAATCATATTTCTATAGAAAATTATTGGCAAAATTTTTATTTATACAAAAATTTTATCAAAAATTTTAATTTCTATAGAAAATTTGTCAAAAATTTATTTCTATAGAAAAAGTATTGTCAAATTTTTATTTCTATATAAATATTTTGTCAAAGGTTTTATTTCTATAGAAAAATTTTTGTCAAAATTTTATTTCTATAAGAAGAATATTGTTCAACAATGTTATTTCTACAGAAATTTTTCAAAAATTTTATTTCTATAGAAATTTTGGTCACTTTTTTTATTTTTCGTCGGTGTACTACTAAGGCATGGTTTGGGAACAAGGAGATATTTCGTTGCGCACTAAGTCCCATTCCTATTATTGATCAATCGGATCAAATCGTGTAAATGATTATTTCCTTCAAGAAACTGTTTTCGGGTTCCAATTTACCAGGACACGATTTTCTAGCGTAATGATTTGCACATCGGTCATGGGCTTCTTGATCATCAAACTAACTTCCATGATTTGCCCGCAATGTTTACCTTCATTTATTTTTAAATTGGTTCGCTATGTGTCGTGTTTTTAACCAATGTCTTCACCTTTTTCTGGGACCCATATTCTATGGTGTCTAAAGGATCTGTGTCGGAATCAATGATTCTGTAAGTAAAGAAACCTTTCTAAAATCCCATATAAATACGCACCTTTATATAACACGGACGAAAAAGACTGTTTTTCAATATGTTTGGGTGCAACAATTATATGTTTGGACTCAAATTTTTTAACACAATATTTTTAAGTAAAGCATAATAAATGTTTCCATAAACTATCATAACACGTATGGGAAATATATGTTAATATGTTAGTACATATTATGTTTGGACATAAAATGTGTTTGTAAATAAATTTAATATGCTCTTTAGATGCAAACAATAATTAATTTGGAAATAGCCTATAAAACATATATTGTGTTTAGAAAGGAGAGACCTAAGAGAGATGCTGGGGCAAGTAAAAATAATGGAAGTTAGACTCAATTGGCGCTTTAAAAATATATCCACGCAAAGAGAATTTCATTAAATATTTTTACTAAACCATTTGGTTATGACCCTAAGAGGATGAACATGAAATATGTTTTGAAAAATAATACAAACAATATTTTGTTTGACCAATCCTGAAAATATATATGCTTGAAGTCAAAATGTGTTTTGGGTATATTTTTAGCAGAAGCGATTTTTTTGAGGGTGTAGCGAAGCATCTTCCATATGTATGCCTCTTATACTGTGAAATATTTTATAAGACCGACATGGCTAAAGCCGAACGAAATGACTAACACCACCAAGACATAAATCAATGAACAAAATCCGCTCATTTCCATACGCTACTCAATGCAGTTACTGGATGCAGCTATAAGCTTATAAAAGTTTCTTTTCTCAATGAACATACAAACAAATTAATTTGTTTCGTTGTCCCTATGCCTCCGAGTTTTTGCTCAATTTTTTTTTTTGGTTACAAATTTCATTCACTCTCGCAACAAATAGCTGAGAGCGTAAAAACCATTTAAAGAAAATAAAAATAGTTTTTGCTTTTTTATCCTGCCGACATAGGGACCGGACAAACGCAAGAGGCAAAGAGACAAAATGTTTACAACGAAATTACATTTAAGTGCATTACTATTCCCCTTTTCTGCAGAAGCAAGATTTCTTTTTCAACTGGCTATGGCCTTAACCCATCTTAAAGTAAGTTCTATTAAGGAAATGCAATAATTTTAATGGCTCCTTAAGCATAATGCTGACGGCTTGCTGCATGTGTCTGGCTCAACTAAGAAATTGAAATGGTGTGGGCCTTGAAGTTCTTTTTTGAAGAGGTGAATGATCGCAATGGTTTTTTCCCTTATGTCGAAGGAGATTGTAAAGAGAATTTACAATCGACATATTTGAATTTTATACTGCGAGGCCGAATCTTAATGTACGCCTCACCATGGATTGCGTAGAAAACTTCTGCTAAAGGACGTCATCCACAAATTGAATTACTTGGGTTTGCACGCGCGATGGCAATAGGCATCTTAAAACATTCTTAACATCATCTTTTAAATTGTGAGTTGTCTTATGCGGGATATATTATTGTACAAAACAAGGACGGCGAAATAAAATACGTATATATTCAAGTTCTTGACGCGCTATATAATAGGGAAGACATTAATTGCGAACCAATACGAACACTTGTGCGGTAATTATAAAGCCAGAATTGAAAATATGGGGGTCGCTTTATATGGTGGCTTATATACAATTATTAAACACGAAGTCTACCAAACATGGCAGATTTTGCACGTTTGGTAAAGATTTGGTTAGAATTCCCAGCAAAAAAAAAACTGAGAGTTCTCCCAAAACGGCACAGCAACTTTAAAATCACTTCCAGAAAGATCACTCCCAATGAATGTTCTTTATTTTAAACTGCCCAGGAAAGTTATTTTAATAAAAATTTTTATAACTGTGGTTTTTTCATACTTTTAATGGGTAATTTTTAAACTTTTTTGTTTCAAATAACGTTAAAAACGGAGTAAGAATTAAATAAAATGGTATAAACATTTAAATTTGTCGAAAAAAATGCTAATCCAATCTGAAAAAATTGTGAATTTTTGGGAAGAATATTTGAGGTCAAGACGTTCCGAGTATGCGTTAGAAATCGCATTAAAAATTATAAATAAATTATTTATTTTACAAAATATTACAGAATTTTTAATTTATCATCCAAATGAATCATTGAATTCGCGATCACACCTAGACGAAGGATGCAAATTCAAGTGCAACGGCTGTTGAAGATAGGAGGACTTCAGTCGCTATGACAAGCCCAATGTAAATTCATCGCTTCTGCGTCAATTTTGCAACACACTTACCGGAACGCAAAAAAGAACATTTTTTCAAATTTACTTTTTTGGCCGACGGCTTCTTTTGCGTTGTTTAATTGATGTTTTTTGGAAGATTTTTGCAAAATATTCCTCTGCAACTATGAAACGCTTCATAAATTTTCTATTAGAAATAATATTTTGAGCAAAATTTTCTGCAGAAATAAAATTTTGACAAAATTTTCTATAGAAATAAAATTTTGACAAAATTTTCTATAGAACTAAAATTTTTGACAAATTTCTATAGAACTAAACATTTTGACAGAAATTTTCCTAATAGAACTAAAATATTTTCGTACAAAATTTTCTATAGAAATAAAATTTTGAAAAATTCTTTAATGGCCAATATACAATGTTTGACTAACATTTTCTATGTCAATAAATCTTTGTAGATATTTATTTTGGCTCGAGGGGCACACGTGATTTTTTGTGTTTGAGCGAATTGGTTATATTTGGGCGGCTTATAATAATATACTAGCCCCCAAATAAAACCAATTCCTCAAACACATAAAAATCACGATTGCCCCTCGAGATATAGATCGATATTGACCAATTTTGGCATAGTTGTTATCGGACATACACTACGAAATGTACAAATTTCAAAACGGATCGGATGAAATTTTGGCTCCTTCATAAGAGGCTCCGTAGTTCAAAATTCTGGGTGTATCGCGTTTATGCGGGGCTATATATACATTATTAACCGATATGGACCAATTTGGCATGGGTTTGGGCCCCCTAGTGAACCCCAAATATACTTTACACCACGTACCAAATTTCAACCGGATCAAATTGAATTTTGCTCTCCAAGAGGTCTCCGGGATTAATTATGAACACCGATAATGAACCAATGTTTGTATGTTGTTAGAGACCGATATGACTTAACACCATTGTATTTAATTTTAAGCCCGGGATCCGGATGAAAATTTGCTTCTCTTTAGAGGCCTCCGCAAGCCAAAATCTGGGGCAAAGGTTTTATATGGGGGATCAATGAACCTTTGCCTCTCAAGAAGGCATCCGGGTATAATTATAGAACCGATATGAAACCAATGGTTTGTAAGGTTGTTAGAGACCATATGCTTAACACCATGTATTAATTTTAGCCGGATCGCGATGAAATTTGCTTACTCTTAGAGGCCTCTCAAGCCAAATCTGGGGATAGGTTTATATGGGGCTATATATACTAAGTTATGAACCGAATATGGACCAATTTTTTGTTATGTTTGTTAAGCCATATATCAACACCATATACCAAATTTCAGGCCGGATCGGACGAAATTTGCTTCTCACTTTGAGCTCCGCAATCTAAATCTGGGGATTGGTTTATATGGGGGGCTATACGTAAAAGTGGAACGATATGGCTCCATTTGCAATACCATCCCGACCTATCACGATAAGCAAACTAACGGAATGACAAAGTTAATATACCCCCCATCCTTATGGTGAAATAGAAATGGAAATACCTAAAATTGAATTCCTAACGAAAATGTTGTCAAAAATTTATTTCTAAAACGAAAATGTTGTCAAAAATTGTAAATTTCTAACGAAAATGTTTGTCAAATTTTATTTTTCTTAAACTTGAAAAATTTTGTCAAAATTTTATTCTAACGAAAAATTTTGGTCAAATTTTATTTCTTAACGAAAAATGTTGTCAAAATTTTTATTTCTAACGAAAATGTTGTCAAATTTTATTTCTAAGGAAAAATTTTGTCCAAATTTTATTTATATGAAAAATTTTGGTCAACATTTGTATTTCTATTTGAAAATTTTCTGTCAAAATTTTATTTTCTAAACAGAAAAATTTTGTGCAAAATTTTATTTCTCAACGAAGAATGTCGTCAAAATTTTATTTCTTGACGAAAATATGTTGTTCAAAATTTATTTCATAACGAAATTTTTGTTAAAATTTTATTGTATATTGTGAAAATTTTGTCAACATTTATTATCTTTGAAAATTTTGCAAAATTCTTATTTCTTATAGGAAAATTGTCAAAATTTTATTTCTAACGAAAATTTGTCAAAATTTTTTTTCTATTAGAAAATTTGTCTAAAATTTTATTTCTAAGAGAAATTTTGCACAAAATTTTTAATTTAATATTGAAAAATTTTGTCAAACATTTTTATTTCTAAACGAAAATTTTTGTCAAAATTTTCTTCTACAGAAAATGTTTGTCATAAATTATTATTTTCTAACGCAAACTGTTGCTCAAATTTTATTTCCTAACGAAAAATTTCTACAGAGAATTTGCCAAAATTTTATTAAAAATGCTTTTATTTGTCCAAGCTTCGAGAATCTACTTTCGTTTTTTTATTCTTTTCAATTTCATCCGTCCTATTATTTCGCAGATTTTCCTTCGATTTGCTTCATAGAGTGTATGATGCTATAAACATTTGGTTATTAATATTAATTAGAACAGTGCTGCAGATCAATAGATGTACCAAACAAAAGGAAGAATGAATTACAAAACAGATACAGACAACATTGCCCACATATACAGACATAATGGTTATGACAAAAATGCATCATCGACAGGCAAGAACAATTCCGAAACAACAAGCATCAGCCACAGTGCAATAGCGAAAGCTGACGAGAGCAAGTGATGTGCTCAACTAAGAATTTTGTGTAGTGATTTGGGACGCATATGTAAAGTTAGGATTTAATAGCTTACGACTTGACATTTATGAATAAGCTGGTAGACATGTTTAGAATAACGATGCTTTTGTGGAATGTACATGTATGTGAAATTTGTATTAATTGTTTAAATTTAAACTTAATTAATTTAATATTATAACAAATGTTTATAGATAATTAATGAATTTAAAACTTCAAATCTGATTAATTAATATTATACAAATGTTGTATAAGATCATACACCTCTGATGAAGCCAATTCAAAGAAAAATTGCGAAATAGTTTCAGGACGGAATGAATTTGAAAAGAATAAAAACAAATTTAGATCTCAAGCTCTGACAAAAATAAAGATTTTTAATTAACAACAGAAAAAGATCGAATAAGAAACAAAATAAATAATAATTTTATTCCTAACGAAAAAATTTGTCAAGAATTTTATTTCTAAGGAAGACTTTTAACAAAAGGAAACTTTTTAACAAATTTTATTTATAAGAAAAATTTTGTCAAAAATTTTATTTCTTAACGAAAAAGTGTTTGTCAAAATTTTATTTCTAACGAAAATTTTGTCCAAAATGTTAATTAATATTGAAAATTTTGTCAACATTTTTTATTTCTATTGAAAATTTTTGTCAAAATTTTATTTCTAAGCGAAAATTTGTCAACATTTTATTTTCTATTGAAAAATTTGTCAAAATTTTATTTTCTAACGAAAATTTTTGTCAAAATTTTTATTTCTAACGAAAAATGTTGTCATAATTTTATTTCTAACGAAAATGTTGTCAACATTTTATCTTCTAAAACGAAAAATGTTATCAAAATTTTATTTCTCAACGAAAAATTTTTTAAAAATTTTATTTCTAACGAAAATTTTGTCAAAATTGTTTATTTTCTAACGAAAATTTTGTCAAAATTTTATTTCTAGACGGAAAATTTTTTGTCAAATTTTATTTCAAACGAAAATTTTTGCCAAAATTTGATTTTCTATAAGAAATTTGTCAAAAATTTTATTTCGAAACGAAAAGTTTGTCAAATTTATTATATTTCTTAACGAAAATTTTGTCAAAATTTATTTCGAACAAAAATTTTTGTCAAAATTTTTATTTCGATAGCAAAATGTTGTCAAAAATTTCATTTCTAACGAAAATTTGTCAAACATTTTGTTACTGAACGAAAATTTTTGTCAAAGATTTTATTTCTAAAGAAAATGTTGTTCAAAAATTTTATTTCTAACGCAAATGTTTTGTCAATAATTTATTTCTAAACGAAAATTTCTACAGAGATTTTTGCAAAATTATTTATATTGAAAATTTGTCCAACAATTTTATTCCTAAACGAATTTTTCGTCAAAATTTATTTCTAAGAAGACTT
>PGFW01012525.1:13747-24825 GCA_003123925.1 Haematobia irritans | reverse complement strand
TTAAAAAACTTTGAAATGAAAGTTATTTAATATTTTAGCGATTGAGGCATGTTACGATGACGAAGTGATGATCGGTTAGCTTAGAAAAAGGTTATAAGAATGTTCAATTATTTAGGAAAAAATTGCTGAAATGGAAAGTATATTGAAATTGTTTTATCTAATTTAATTTTTATTATTCAATGTTAAAAAATAAAAAATTTTAAAAAAATATTCAATTTCAGAGTAACTCCAGACATGAATTTGGAAAATTGTTTTTTGGCGGTTTACACCTTTCCAGCGAATAGCTTTAATGATAAATAGGTAAGAGTTCTTTTTCAATGTGGTTTTCTTTTAAAAAATAATATTCTTTATGTATATTATTATTTGCTAATTATTATTATTTATTTTTTAAACAAGTTTCATGTTTTTCTTTGTTGTAAAAAATATCTAAGTTAAGAGCAACCCCAGATGGATCGGACATATTTTTATATACCTCCTCAGCGTTATAAAATAGAGAAGTTGGTAAGTTTTTCGTTTAAAAATTGGCTTTCTCTCACTAGGAATATTATGTTTTAATGACATTTTTATTGTCAAAAATTACAGGTTTTAATACCTTATTTTAGTATTACTTTAATCAAATATTTTTGGAAAATTGTTGTTACACCTCAGCATATAGTTTAATCATAAATTGGTAAGATATTCTTTTTAAAATGTGGCTTTCTTTTAAAAAGGATATTTTTTATTTATATCATTATTTGCTAATTATTATTATTTTATTTTTTTTTTGAAAGTAGTTTAATGTTTTTCTTTGTTGTAAAAAAATATTTAATTTCAGAGCAACCCCAAGATGGAACGGGCATATTTTTATGTTCCTCCTCAGCGTATAATTAATAGAGAAGTGCCCGTAAGTTTTCTTGTGGCCTTTTCACTAGAATATTTAAATTTTTATGACCTTTTTATTATCAAAATTACATGTTTTTAATACCTTATTTTAGTATTACATTAATCAAATATTTTTGGAAACCAATTTAATATTTTTATTGTAAAAAACAAATATTTAATTTCAGAATAACAATTTGGAAACATTTTTATGAATTGGTAAGCTTTCTTTAACATTCTTTTAACCAGAATATTTAGTTTTTTTATGCATAATTATTTCTTTAATTAGATTTTTTGGAAACCAATTTAATGTAAAAAATAAATATATAATTTCAGAGTATCCCCAAATGAATTTCGATAACTTTTTTTAATCCTCAGCGTACAATTTAATTATAGAATTGGTAAGTTTTATATTAAAACTTTGGGCTTTCTTTTGACAAGAAATATTTTATTGTATTATGGTCCTTCACATCAGATGAACAACACAGTTTTTATGAGTTAATATATTACTTATTCATTATTTTCTCGAATTGTTTTCAGGTACAAACTTTATGAGGTACGTTTATCTTAAGAAAAGTTTGAATTCCTTACACCATTAAAAAATTCCCCAAATATGGTAAGTACAACTAATTTAATAGAGATTAAAAATTATATTTTATTACATGTTAATTTTTTAACAATTTTCATTATTCCTTCCATTTTTTTTCAGCAAGGATATGTAATATACTAACGATGAATTAAAAAACTAAGGAAAAGTCAAAATGCTAAAATAGCGAGTTTAAAATAAACTACTTTCTTGTTTCCACGTAGTCATAATTTTTATTCACGAAAAAACATTGTATAAGAACTCTTCATTCATTAATTTTTATAATAAAGTACTTTTGCTTAAAGAAAGTTGAATTTTAATGCTATGAAAAATTTTCATAAATAGTAAAACGGTTGTTTTCCTTTTAATTATTTAATTTCTCGCGTTACTGTGGAATGATTGATTTAAAAAATAGTTTAGTTCGTCGACATTTATAAGGAGACTTTAACCACTTTTATTATCGGTCGTTTCCCAAAAAATACAGTCAGGCCAAACCCAAAAATAATACTGACTTTTTAACTGGGTAGGGGATATATAAATCTTATGGTGTTAGTAAAAATGAACTAAAAATGAATGTTATAGATTAACTAAAATTTAAGAGAATTTATTTAAAACTAGACAAGTTGAAAAAAATCTTTATAGGACTAAATCATGGTCAATGTATTTACTAACAGTTATTAGTTTCATTTTGCAATTGGAAAAAGGGTTCACTGTTTTTCAGTGTTGTGACCAAATGGCCTTTACGAAAAGAAGCGTGTATTTTGGCTATAATCATCCTTCAAAGTGTGAAGCACAAAATACAAAAAAGAACCCCGAAAAAGTATCAGCCCTATAGTTTTTGCTATAAATGTCCATTACTAGAGACAACAGTAGAAAAATGCTCTCAAACTTTCGTATTTTTCGTTTATTGTTAAAGAAGTTTATAAAAAATATAGTTAGTGTTCACCAATATGGGAAATATTTAAGCTTATATTATATTAAGGCCTCTACTTCAAAAAGAACTCGAGAAATAAATCGAATCTAAGTGCGGGAAAAAGAAATTTGGTGTCTTTTCGAATGTCCTTCTAAGTGGACATCGGTAGTGGAAAGGCGTAATTATAAGGACATTAGGGACTTCATTTTGAAAAGTTTAATCCGACTATCTGGGACAAGTAAAAAACTTTATATTAGAGAAACTGCCGTCTTCTAATAACTAAGCAAAATTTGCTATTCGTATTTTAAAGACATGAAAATCTTTGGCCCCACGACCAATATTTTTTTCAGTGTAGGGATTGCAATTAGATAAAATTGTGCGGGACAACATCTTTATGGTAGTATCTTCTTAAAACCTGATGTAGAAGTTCAAAAAATACAGTTTATTATTATATATTTTATTATTTGTAGAGTTGTATGACCTCAAGCGGTCATTTATAATAAAGTTTATAGTGTTTTAATATTTAATTCTTTCCAATATTTCGAGGTAAACAAAAAGAAAAACCAAAACAAAAAAGACAATTTGCTAAAAAATATAAATAAAAATACTAGAATATTTACATTTTTAACAGAAGATCTTGTTGTGACATGCTAGCCAACTACGTTTGAGTTTACACTAAAAACGGTTTCTTTTAACTGTACTTTTTAACTATATATATCTGTATGTGCGCACAATGGTCCGTCTCAGTCTTATAATTTAATCAGTTTTCTGTCGGCACGTTTATAATATTTAACATTTCTATTTTTTTTAGGCCCATAATCCTTTTTTGGATTATGGCGCTAAAATATCTACATCTATTGCCAGTTGTTGTTTGTACACGTTGCCAAATTTAAGCTGTTTCCCGCGTAGATTTGGCTTTTTTGAAGACGTTTAGCTGGGCGAAAATGATTTAGCTTTTAGCTTTTTTCTGGCTTTTTCATGACCCTTTTAGCTATTATTTGGCTTTTTATATTTCGGACATGTCTTCTATTTGAAATATGGATAAATCCGGCGTACGTTTTTATCCTAAGCCTTGCCTGCAAGTATAAGGTTTCCACATATTTACAAAGCCTCAGGTGAAACATTAATAATGAGTCCAAGCCATTATGCGGGCATTTTTGTAGCAAATACACCTTGTTGTAAATGTTTTTCATTATATACATAAAAAGTTTCGTAAACTTTAAATCTACTATTACCATACAAATTGTTAAGATAAACTTTCAGTAAATTATTGGGAATATATCATTTGACTCGTTTATCCTTTTTATTTATTATAATATTCTTAAAAGTTATTACGACTATTACTAAATTAAGAATAGTAGAATATTTGTCGTCTCCTTAAAATACGACACGGCGAATTTTGGCTTAATAATAGCATTTTGGCGATTTTCTTTTATATTAAAACTGTTTTCTTGTCCAAAAAGAACGATAAAATTTCTTTGCTCCTTTATAATTAAGTGATTCAACTTAAAAAAAATGCCCGTATGTTTTCATGAAAGAAGAAGAATTAATGAAATTAGTCTTTAAATGCTGAGGAGCTTTTGCCATCATTAACCAACAAACCAAAATAGCGTTCAAAAAATTAGAAGATGTTTTTCAACACTTTATTTTAAAAACGATATATATACAATAATTCTACTTGAAGTCGGAGTTCTGATTGGAAATTTAAGTTTTGCGTTAGCACGTGTTTAAAGCAACTTTGATAGCTCATGAAGAAAAGGAAAATGTTTTTACTGAGAAATGTAAAACTATAGGTATTTTCTACAATTATAAATAAAAGTAATGTATTTCGAATTTTTTCACAATTTCAATCCAAACTAAAATTTTATTTAAAAAAATGACAAATCATTTTTTACCAAATCTAAAGCATGCTTAGATCATTTAATATTTTAAAAAAAAAACAAGTAAATAAAATAGAGTGTTGGAAGGTAGCTCCCAACAAAACGAAGGACTTCCAAAGTAAAAAATTTGTGATAGTAATCAAAATGTATTCGAATACGCAAAACAGGATGTTAATATGGCCTTAAAATTTGTTTTACAGTCACTCACAGAAAGTGGAATTAAAATGAAAATAATATCATGTAAAGTGAAATAAAGCCTTTAAGTTTGTTAAATTTCAATCAAAAATGTGACTTTTGATACAAACAATTTAGCTTTTTTTCTAGCTATTTTTTAGCTATTTTTTTGGGCAAATCTAGCGGTTTTGGTGCAAACAATTCTGGCCCAACGCTTGTGTTGTTACAAATGTGCGAGAGTGTCGTCTTCTGTTTCAATAGCTTTTCACTTTGCTTTTTTGGTCCGATTTACCGGCCAGAGAGTTTGGATTTTAATATAAATTTTTGTTGTTACCGACATCATTCCTTCTTGTCATATTCCAATCCATTACATTTTTATACCCTGCGCCAACACTGTGGAACAGGGTATTCATAAGTTAGTGCATATGTTTGGCACACCCAGAAGAGACGAGATAGACAAAATGGTGTCATTTGGCAAAAAGATTCTCAGGGGGCTCCTGAGTCGATATAGCCATGTCCAGCTCTGTCCGTGAACGAACATTTTTGTAATCAAAGTCTAGTCGCATTTTAG
Organism: Haematobia irritans; assembly: GCA_003123925.1. NCBI lineage: Eukaryota > Metazoa > Arthropoda > Insecta > Diptera > Muscidae > Haematobia > Haematobia irritans. Next base: position 19,843 of record PGFW01012525.1, on the reverse strand, counting down.
CCCAATCGACTTCAATTGGGCACAAGTATGTGTTTGGCTCAGAATAGAACCCTTATTGATTTGGAAGAAAATCGCGTTTTCAGATTTAGAATTATAGCCTCCCATATATATTTCGCCCCGCCCGATATGGACTTATATAGCCCCAGAAGCCAGAGTTTTACACCCTAATTGTGCTTCAAATCTTGCACAAGATAGCAACAATCAGTACTATAGTCAAGCTGTGCAAAAATTTTATTAAAATCGGTTCAGATTGTAAGATATAGCGCCCCATATGTATATTTCGCCCGATATGGGACTTATATGGCCCAGAAGCCAGAGTTTTACGCTCATTTGCCTAAAATTTGCACAAGAAGAACAATTAGTACTCATAGTCCAGTGTGCCAATTTTTATTAAAATCCGGTTTCAGATTTTAGATAATAGCTCCCATATGTAATATTTCAACCGATTATGGACTTCATATGGCCCCAGAACGCCAGATTATTACCCCAATTTTGGTTGAAATTTTGCCGCACTAGGAGTACAATAGTAGTGTTAGTCAAGTGTGCAAATTTTATGGAAATCGGCATCCCATATATATCTTTCGCCGATTTACATCATATGACCACACGGGCCAAGTCTGTTTACTCCGAATTTAATTGACAATTTTGCACAGGGAGTAGAATTAGCATTGATAGCCTATGCGTGCCAAATTTGGTTTGAAACCGGTTCAGGATTAGATATACTCCCATATATAGCTTCCGCCCGATTTACACTCACTATGACGGCAAGGCAATTTTTTGCTCCGATTTAGCTTTGAAATTTTGCACAGGGAGTAAAGATTAGCATTGTTTGCTATGCGTGCCAAATTTGGTTGAAATCCGTTCAGATTTAAATATAGCTCCCATATATATGTTTTTCTGATTTCGACAAAAATGGTCAAAATACCAACATTTTCCTTATAAAATCGCCACTGCTTAGTCGAAAAAGTTGTAAAAAATGACTCTAATTTTTCCTTAACTTCTAATACATATATATCGAGCGATAAATCATCAATAAAACTTTTTGCGAAGGTTTCCTTAAAAAATGGCCTTCCGCATTTTAATGTTTCCCATATTTTTTACTAAACATTGCATTAAATTTGAGTTCTACTTAGATTTTGTAGAAGTCTATCAAATTCTGTCCAGATCGAGTGAATTTTTAAATGTACGTATTTTGGACAAACCTTTATATATAGCCCCCAACCACATAATTGACGGACTGTGATATGGTATCTTAAAATTTAGATTCTGACAAAGTGGTGCAGGTATAATATAGTCAGGCTCGCCGATTGTTAGAACTTTCCTTTACTTGTATTCTGCTAGTATGTATAGTGGCTACATAAATTGTAGGGAAATGATAACTAGTCTTATAGAATGGTTCTTAAACCTAATTTTGTACGAAAATCCATCGGTTCAAACAAATAAAAATGTCTTTGGCACTATACGAAGTTGAACTTTCTTCACAATTAGTCCATTTTAACTTAAATAAAAAGTCCTTATTTTGAGTGAAATATTCTAAAAATATAATAAAAATAATTAGGAAATCTATAAATATAAAATCCGAATTAGGTTTGTTTGTATGTTCTGAGTAAGCGCGGAAACGACTGAACCGATTTATGTGGAGTCACGTGATGAAAATAGCGTAGCTCATTTTTTGATACCGAAATCTTAGAGTTGCTTGAAATTTGCAAGGAATGTTGGGTTTGTGCACTTGTCAAAGATCCTACTTGATTTCTCTTACGAAGGGGAGGGGACCTCTCCCTTGAGCTTATATTGTCCGATTTGCTTGAAATTTGCAGGAAGTCTTAGGGGTTGCCACTAGACAAATATTCGATTTTTGATATTTGTTCGACTTTTATAAGTATAATGAAAAAATAGAGAATAGAGAAAAATCTTCCATAGAGCTACCATGGTTCAATGGTTAGCATGCCCGCCTTACATAAAAAGTTGGATTATCCCCTCTCAGTAATGCTGCTGACATTTATGAGTGTTTCAAAAGTTCTCTAAGTGGTTTCACCCGAATCGGGCAGTAGTCAGTGACGGAAGCGAAGTTCACCTCTGTGAGCCTGAAATAGCTGGATATCACTATACCTAACTTTTCCTGGCTTCACCCCAGCACCCGATGTTATCATATTGTTTGTTGACGTTGCCAACGAGGTAAAAATGGACATAGATGGAATTCGGATTTCGTAACCCCTATTCACCATTTTTTAGTTAGTTTTAATAATTTTAGGGGATGTTTAAATATGTGTATTTTCCTCTATATTATATTTGCATATTTCCTGATTTGCACAAATTTGGTTTTATTACGGTTATTTATTTAAAATACGAATAAGAGGACTACATTATTTTATTTAGCGATCTTATTGGGGTTTTGAGACTCACTGTCAGCGTTGTTTTCTTTTTTTTGTTCATAAAACTGTAACGGTATCGAAAGCTACAATTTTTCTTCCAGTTTGATAAAAAATAGCGTACTTTGGTTGTCAATTAGGAAATTTTTATCCATTGACAGTTAAACGGCACCATCCTCAAGAAAAAATATTTGCGATTTGAAAAAATTTATACATGTGCCGTTTTTCAAAAAATTTAAACAAAATGTTAAAATTTGTTATTAAATTGGTTGTAAGTAATGTCCAAATAAAATATTTGTGGGAGTCAAATCTTAGAATTGGCCAAAACCAACTTGTGAGAAATTTTTAAAAGTGAAAGTGGGCAACTTTGGGCCATTGTGGTAGTTAAATTATACATATCCTTTGGCATAAGACCTAGAGCAAAAAGGTTTGAAAAACATGATTTACTTCGATGGATGTCCCAGTGGACGAGGAATGAGCCGATGCATGGGGAGAACATATTTGCAGCCCGATTGTGAGCGATTTGGAAGGAACGTAAGAAGGAGGAACCTATGATATCGTCCTTCTTGGCAACATACTGGATGGAATGAAGCACACCAATAATGGCGCTTTATATACTTTGTTTTTGTTTCACCGTCCGTTCATGGGTTTCGAATAACACAAAAACAAAACATTTTCGTGAATCACGGCGCGAAGCCGTGAATGAAATTAAACTTAAACCTCGTGAAATGTGGCGTTGAACGGGACTATAATAAAAGATCTGCAGTGCGTGAGTAAATAAATTTGTGTTTCGTGATTGTGATTCGAGAAGATATTTACTCAATCCAATCACGACACAATTTGACTTGTTTACTCACGCACGACAATTTTTTTATTTAGTCCCGTTCACGCACATTCACGAGATTTAGTTTAAATTTCATTCACGGCTTCGCGTGATTCACGAAAATGTTTTGTTTTTTGTGTTTTGAACCCATGAACGGACGGTGAAAACAAAAACAAAGTATAATAAAGCGCCAATATTTGTGCTCATCCATCAGTATGTTGCCAAGAAGGACGATATCAATGGCTTCCTCCCTTTTTACGATTCCTTCCAAATTCCTCACCCATCACTGCAAATATGTTCTCCACATCATTCCTCGTCACTGGGACATCCCAATCGAAGTTCAAAATCATTGTTTTTCAAACCTTTTTGCTCTAGGTCTTATGCCAAAAAATATGTAATTTTACTACCACAATGGCCCAAAGTTGCCCACTTTACAACTTTAAAAATTTCTCACAAGTTGGGTTTTTGCAATTCTAAGATTTGACCTCCACAAATATTTTATTTGACATGTACTACAACCAATTTAATAACAAATTTTAACATTTTTGTTGTAATTTTTGAAAAAAGGCACATGTATAAATTTTTTTTTCAAATCCGCAAATATTTTTTTCTTGAGGCATGTGCGTACTAATGGAAAAATTTGCTAATTGACAACCAAAGTAGCTATTTTTTTATTCAACTTGAAGAAAACACTTGTAGCTTTCGATACCGTTACAGTTTTATGAACAAAAACAAAAACAACGCTGACAGTGAGTCTCAAAACACAAAAAGTTCCCCACAGGCAACTTTAGGGTCGAAAGGGTTAAATTTGCCTAAAATTAATATGTTGTGATATCCCATAACCCTGCATAATATCAATCATATTACCAAATTTCTCGAATCGATGTCATAAGGTTCTCTTGAAAGAAATCGTCCACATTGGAAAACAAAACTTTATATATATGTTGTTAGCTTTTCACATATTTGTCCGAAAACCATATTAAGCCATATTATTTAAAATTACAAAAAAATTAGCAAATATTAGAATATAGTGTAGAGTTGTAAAAAATCCTGTAAATCTGTTTCGGATTTAATCTACGGAACTATGGGATGGTACTTAGAAGTATCGGCTGAAATTTCGCTTTTATTTGGTTTAAATTGTATTGGCAACTTCTGTATTTTAGAGCCTATAACTGTTTATTTGGAAATTCTATGGACGCACTGACAAAAGTACATTAAATCCTTGTGGTTAATTTTCGATGAAAGGCTACAAAAGACAAAAAGGCTCTGGTGTATTAACATTTTCATAGGAATTTCTTTTAAGAAATGCACCACTACAACGCCTTGCTCAGATGACTCCTCTCGTTGTTACAAAGATAATGGCCATTGTTTTGAGAAGGACCACCACATTGTTTCCTCCACGGGTGGTGGCGTCGGTATCTGCTATTTATAATTTGTTTTGGAATTACGCAAATAAATGTGCCACAAATGTCGTTCAAATGAAAGCTCTATTAGGGTTTGGAGAAGGACAGTCAGTGTGGGAAGGAGCAATGCTGCTCTGAAAGGACATATCAGTGCAATTTGGTGGCGACAATATTTGTAGGCGTTCAATCTGTTAGCCGGTTATTCCACAATGAAACCGAAAGAAGGGCCACAGACTTCACTTTTGCCTCCACACTCATACATTCGACGCAAATTGACCAACGGATTACATTTCTCGAATTCTCGATTTAATGACTCAACAGTTGTTCGCTTTTTTGTCTGGCTGTTATGCCAGAGTAAATGGTACGAGGCGTAAACAATCATTTGGCCCATTCTCCAAATGGTAATTTCTAAAATATGAATGATGGCCATGAAATCAAATGCGTAAAGGATAATCAATGAATAATTATTTATCTAGAATGTATTGACGCAAATTTGCAGAAATCTGTAATGCTAGTGTATAATCAAACACACATAGTTTAATAAGTAAACGAAGAATGACGCATCATTGGCTATTTTAATTTATGCAAATAAAGTGCATTTGAGAAATAGATTACATTAGACTTTAGTAAGGGATAAAGCAAAAATCAGCATGCCGGGATGTGACTGATAATGTACTTAAAAAAAAAAAACAGTGAAGCCCCAGGAAGAAAATGTTGGTTAATTTTAGAAAAAATTTTAACATAGTATTACAAACGCTGACATCACGCCAATAATCACAAAATAAGCAAATATTTTTCGACAAATTCAAGAAAATTATTAGAAATATATGTAATTCTTTTTCACTGTTGTTAGAAAATTTATAGTTGAAGGAAAGAATTGGGAAGTTCCAAGAATTTGCTAAGAATGTCCTTTTAGTGCCATACCGAACGTTCAAGATGGCACATTATCGACAAAATTTAGCAATTATTTAGAAATTCTGAAACTGGTTTTGTGGGAGAGACGAATTTAGTAAATCTTTATGTTCATTTGTGTACTAATTGTTTCTACTGTTTTAGTTTAATTTAACTAACGTACGCAAAAATATTAGAAAGTCATGGAAACTTTCTTAAAACGTAATAACCTTCTAGATGAACTAAAAGAGACCTTAAATCGGCTTTAGTGAAATATAGGATCACATTTTTTTGAGTGTACATGGGAAATGATAAAAAAAAAACTAAGTTATAAGAGGAACGAGAGTTGTTTAGCTTAATAGACATCAAAATATAAAGAACGTATGAAGCATATTCCACTGATGCTAAACATATTTCAAGTTAAATTAAACCAAGAAAAAGCCATGCAAGAACATAGACATTGTAAATTTGTTCACATGCTCTTACAAATAAGGTTGCATAGACAACATATCTGGTAAAATGCTATCGGTGCGCAAAGCTAGGTCGTCCAATTAGATCGGTTTTTTGAACAGTAGGTTTTCGGTTTATGTGAACAGTCGCAGTTTTTCGG
>PGFW01012489.1:0-15746 GCA_003123925.1 Haematobia irritans | reverse complement strand
TGGTGCAAATGAGTGGGCATTCACACACACACAAACACACCCCACCACATTGGTGGTGGTGACTGACTGACACTCATTGAAACAGTCGAAAAACTATTTTGAGACAAGTGTGAACAAGATGTTTTCCTAACTGGTGCCACAACAAACACACTACAGAATCATCCATTTGGTCCATTCCAGTAGGACAACACAAGCCCACCTTGATGGCATCCTTGAAACTTCAAAGTCATTTCCCACATCCCCATCGAAAGATGCTCATTCTGATTTTGAGAATGACATGAAGGATCCCCTTTCCCGCTCACCTCTGCCTTTCCCTTTCTTCCCTTACATTGTGGCATCATTAAAGAAAGGACCCTTGTCAAGTGATTTCCCAGATAATATTTTCCTAAAATAATAGTTTTGCCCAGGCGACAGTCTAATGAAAGCCTTTAAGATTTTTCCTGTTGCCATTGTTTGTTGTCATTTGAAAAAGTCGGTAAGTACACTACTCACACGGCGTGCAATGTCTTTAGCAGGGACGACCACATACCTTGATGTTCATCTACATGGGAAATGAATACAGCTCAGGTGTGATGGTGTGTTAAGGCATGAAACAATTTTTAGTTGTCCGTCCGTCCATCCGTCAGACCAACAAAACAAACCATCATCAATTTTATCTGAACGACAACAGCTCCTTGAGAATAAGGATTGAGCTTTAATTCAGGACACTCATTGTAAGTCAAGCAGTGTACATATGTTCCAAGGCATGAGGTGTTCGGAGTGTGTTCATCATCAGCGAACATCTGTCTACTGGCAATCGAGAATATTTTAAAGTCTGTTGCTTTAATGCATAAATTTGATTGGAATACTGTGGAAATGTCTCCTTAAAGGAGTTAAGATTAGGCAGGAGATGGAAAGTGTTTTTGTGAATCGTAAATGTCGACACATGTAAATATGGCTTGGAGTATATCCTTCGAAATTACTCCAACATGGGACAATGGTATATGGTCTGGCAGTTTTATCGTTTTGGGTCAGAGTTTACCTGCATGTAAGAGATTTTAAATCCTAATTTATACAAGTGGAGAATTTCATCCGATGAGTCTTTGAGTGGCACTTAAATTTTGTAAATCTCTTTTACATAAGGATCCATTAAATCTTAGTGCATTTTTCAATCATAGAAGAAGTATGGAATATGCCAAGGACTTGGTCATTAAGAGTCTATAGGCACGTAGTTTTTGGCTACACCGAAAAAAAGTAAACTGTTTTATAGGAAGAATAAACTAACTCGTACGAAATTACACCCTCTCATAGAAGAAGAAATTAACTAAGATTAAAGAAGAAATCAATTGGCGCCAAATCATGACCATTTCAACCATACAGTAGTTCATTCTTACTATTTTTGGGAATCGTACGAAAATGTTCATTTGATTTAGTTCATATTGAACTTATGTGTACGGTCATTGAAAGTTATACTCACGTTTAGTTCTTAAAATGTTTGAGACATACTTATAAAAATGAAATTTTCATTGGGCTGGTGGAAAATTTCGCAAAAAATAATAAAATTTAACTACAAACAAATAATTTTTTTTGCAATAAAAATTAGTTTAATTTAGCGTTAGTTTAACTACGGAAATTTTTTTCTGTATATGTAAAAATTAAAATGCGATAATGTTACGGATGCTAGTATTGATGGCAAGTTTATAATTTCAATTACTGGCAACAGATATTATTACACTATGCCACAAATAACAAACGTTTTCTCTGTGAATTGTTTATAGCATATTTTTTTTATTTGATTATGAACGCTACTAAACACGAAATGATTTAAAAAAATTTCTGTCGATTGGTTTTCGAGACACATTTTTTTTTAAATTTTTGGAGAGTACACTTTCCAATTTTGAGCATCATCTTTCGTTTTTCTTTAACCTTTTTTGATACTTAAACTACTCAAATTAAAAGAACATTGAGCCCGTCTACCAACTCATACTCAGAAAAATTTTCAATCGGAGCTAAGTAGTTTTGTGTTGGCGGCTTAAAAAGTTAAAAAACGCGAGCGTTTGGCTTTTTAGGTAAAAATGTGGCAAGAAAACCATATAAAGTTCATATAAAATATAAAAAAAAATTGCTAACAGCAATTTTGGGTTTTTTTACGTATAGCTGAAATTTTACAAAGAATAATAAGCCCTTACTTAACAATCGAAACACAATAGCGGAGTTATAAAATTTTGGTAAAAGAGACTCGAAAAGGCGCAATTTTTATATTTTGATAACGAATCTTTATATGGTTTTCTGGCCACATTTTTACTAAAAAAAACGCCGTTTTTAAACCTTTTATAAACCGCCCAACACCCAAACCACTTACCGATTTTGAAGAATTTTCTGAAATTGACGTTGTTAGACGCTCAATTTTCTTTAATTTGAGTAGTATAAGAAAAAAAGGTTAAAGAACGAAATGATAGTGCTCAACTTGAAGTGTACCTCAAAAATTAAAAAAAAAAATGTATCTCGAAAACCAATCGGACAGAAATTTTTTAAAATCTTTCGCTGTTTAGTAGTCCATAATGAAATAAGAAAAATATGCTAGAAATAATATCACGAAAATGGCTGTTGGGTAGTGTTATTTTTTATTATATAAGGACATCTCATAAACTTTAGCGATGGAGTAACCAGAATTTTCAAAGTCGAGTCAACCCGTGCATCCCACTATGTGTCCCATAGGTACTCCATCGCATAGATGTCATAAGCACAGCAGGAAAGAATTACTATTTAAGGGATTGAGAAAAATTTACTCCTCCCGAGAGGATTCTGAAACGTTCTCGATGGTGGCCCGATCTACATCAATGGCAGCTGATTGTGTGATCTAAAGTTACCGTGACTTCAACAGACTGATGGACGGATGGCTTGATTGACTCAGAATATCACCAATATTCGAATGTGTTTACAAACGGAATGACAAATTTAGTATACTCCCCATTCTATGGTGGATGGTAGGTTAGGTGGCAGCCCGATATTTCAGGCTCACTTAGACTATTCAGTCCATTGTGATATAATAATATGGTTATTGTCTAAATGTACTTTGTGAATAAAGTCGAAAAGCGGAAGTTGGGGTTTTGTAACCTTCAAATTCGACTAAAAACTCTTAATTTTTTAGTCGAGAAAAATAACGAAAATCGAATTTGTAAAGTTGCTCATTTTCAAACGACTGACAACAACAAGAAAAACAAAAGTCGATTTTTTTGGAAAAGTTGAAATTCGACTATATCAAAACCCACAATGTAGAAAGCTGACCAGATGTTTGTGCATTCTAAATCGTGGGGTCTTAGAGCAATATTTCGATGTGTTACAAACGGAATGACAAAGTTAGTATACCCCCATTCTATGGTGGAGGGTATACTAATTTTGTCCATTCCGTTTGTAACACATCGAAATATTGCTCTAAGACCCCATAAAGTATATATATTCTGGGTCGTGGTGAAATTCTGAGTCGATCTGAGCATGTCCGTCCGTCCGTCCGTCTTGTTGAAATCACGCTAACTTCCGAATGAAACAAGCTATCGACTTGAAACTTGGCACAAGTAGTTGTTATTGATGTAGGTCGGATGGTATTGCAAATGGGCCATATCGGTCCACTTTTACGTATAGCCCCCATATAAACGGACCCTCAGATTTGGCTTGCGGAGCCTCAAAGAGAAGCAAATTTCATCCGATCTTGCTGAAATTTGGTACATGGAGTTCATATATGGTATCTAACAACAATGCAAAAATTGGTCTACATCGGTCCATAACTATATATAGTCCTCATATAAACCGATTCCCCAGATTTGGCTTGCGGAGCCTCTTGAAAGGAGCAAATTTCATCGCGATCCGGTTTAAATTTGGAACATGGTGTTTTATGTGGTCTCTAACAAACCGTGCAGAATTGGTCCCATAATCGGTCCATAATTATATATAGGCCCCATGTTAAACCGTTCTCCAGGATTTCACCTCCGGAGCCTCTTGGAGGAGCAAAATTCATCCAATACGGTTCAAATTTGGAACATGTGGTCTCTAACAACCGTGCCAGAATTGGTCCATAGTCGTCCAATAATTATATATTAGGCCCATGTAAAACCGTTCTCCAGATTTGACCTCCGGAGCCTCTTGGAGGAGCAAAATTCATCCGATCCGGTTCAAATTTGGAACATGGTGTTAGAATATGGCCGCTTAACAACCATACCAAAATTGGTCCACATCGGGTCTATAGTTATATTTAGCGATCTAGAATCACAAACAATAAATTCGGTCCATATCGGTTCATAATCATGGTTGCCACTCGAGCCAAAAATAATCTACCAAAATTTTATTTCTATAGAAAATTTTGTCAAAATTTTATTTCTATAGAAAATTTTGTCAAAATTTTATTTCTATAGAAAATTTTGTTAAAATTTTATTTCTATCGAAAATTTTGTTAAAATTTCTTTTCTATAGAAAGTGTTGTCAAAACTTTATTTCTATAGAAAATTTTGTCAAAATTTTATTTCTATAGAAAATTTTGTTAAAATTTTATTTCTATAGAAAATTTTGTCAAAATTTTATTTCTATAGAAAATTTTGTCAAACTGAATTATATACGTATTTAATCGGTCTTTTTTGATTTAATATACACCAGGTATGGACTTCCTTACAATTTAGAAGACGGTGTTAGTAGGTTTTAAGATACCTTGCCATCGGCAAGCGTTACCACAACTCAAGTAATTCGAGTGTGGATGGCAGTGTTTAGAAGAAGTTTCTACGCAATTCATGGTGGAGGATACATAAGCTTCGGCCTGGCCGTATATAGTTGTTGGAAGTTAAAATTGTGGAAATGAATGGTAGGTTAGGTTAAGTTAGGTTAGGTATGTATCAGGCTCGCTTAGACTATTCAGTCCATTGTGATACCACATTGGTGAACTTCTGCCCGATTCCATGTTAAGTTCAATGACAAGGGACCTCCTTTTTATAGCCGAGTCCGAACGGCGTTCCACATTGCAATGAAACCACTTAGAGAAGCTTTGAAACCCTCAGAAATGTCACCAGCATTACTGAGGTGGTGACATCACGATCTTGTGTATGCAAGGCGGGCAGGCTAACCATTGCACCACGGTGGCTGGTAGGTGAATGGTAGAAATGTTTGATTATGTGTTGGGCGTGTTAAAATTAATTGATACAATTACTTTTTAATCAATGATTGAATATTTTTAAGTTTTTATGTCTAACAATCAAATTGTTAATCGAATTGAAGACCAAAGTAGTTGCAAAAATAATGGAAAATACTAACTTTTCTTTAATTAAAAAATTAATTTTGGTTTTGCACTCAAAATCAATTAAATTTTTAATTGAATCAATTAAAAAATTAATTGAAATTTTCTAGCTGAATCAATTTTTTTTAAAAAGTATTTTCTTATGTCCAATTAAAACTATGATTGATACTATAAATTTTTGTGATTAAGAGGACATTTCAATTAAAAAATTAATTGGATCATTAATTTTGTGTTTGAATCACAAAAAATTATTTCGTGTGTTCGTTGGATCTATAGGATGCCGACGGAGAATGTTGAAGTTCCGAAACGATAGTCCCTGTAGCAGTCGTGTGGTCGAAAGGACTTTGTCCTGATTATAATTTATAATTATAATACAAAAGTCGAAAATCAAACTTTTTCAAAAAAAAGGCAGTTTATTATTTTTTTAATAATACTGAAAATCAACTAAAATCGATGCTGGCCAAAATCGACCTATGGACTTTTAAAGAAAAAATAGAAAAGTCAATTAGATTAAAAAGAGGAATATGATGCAAATAGTTCTTTGGTAACTCTGGAAGAATCTGTAGACGATAGGGCTATTTTCTTTTAGCACTGGATACCCTTAGCCGTGAAGGACTAAAAGAGAACAGAGTACTAATGTGTCCAGAATATCTCTAAAAATATGCAACACTGTCATCAGCTGTTTAAAAACAATCATAGAAAAGAAGTGAAATCTTACATTTTTAATGTATGAAATGCTCCAATTAGTAATAAATATTTACTAATTGGAATTTATGACACTATACAAATTTGAATTTCATGTTTTTCGATAAATTAGTCACAATAAATTGCTATTGTGAATCGAAGCAGCGTAACTTTATCAAAATACAATCTGGCAATATCGGCGCGAACTTGCACTGTTGATATGTTCTGGATAGAAGACCAGTGCTAAGCGGTGTTTCTGATAGCCCATTCAAATGTTGCATCTAGTTCTAAAAGAAAACAACCCTGATATCATTTATATTAGAAATAATTTTAAAGGGGATTCATAGGTAAAGCTAAACATTTTTAAATAGTCGATTTAATTTAAATTTTCGGAAACTTAAAAAGTTGACTTTTTAAAAATTTTAAAATAGCCGGAAGGCCATCGTACATATATTCCAGAATCGATTTTACGATGGTAGAGTCCATTCCAAATCATCGAATATTCCACCTAACCATCATGATAAGGACACCAAGAATCGCTACTAATAAAAACAACTTCAACTTCAATAATATTTATCACACATCATAAATAAAGGAAATCATCTGGGCCCTTTCCACCCACTCTGGATGGGCTGCAAATGGGAACCCTTTCGCTGTTTATGGCCACAAGGGCTATATAATGTGTGTTTTGTGGCATAAATCCCAAATTGATCACATCATAATGTGACTTTGATAGATGATTGAATCGAATATGATGTTGATATATCGATGAAACTCCATGCATGGTTTTGATGATGGCTTCATTTTGTTGGCACTTGTTCGCTTGTGACTCCCGTTTTATGCCATTCCTGTGGTATCCTGGTATTTGGCTGTGGCATGGTGGTAGTTGCCATTTGTGTTTATGTTTACATACACATTTGTCACGATTGATACAATGCCGTATCAATCCTTGTGGTTTGTCCCAAACGGGTTGGCAAAAGGGATGATTGGTTGGTTGTACCATTTCATATGCGGTTAATAGATTTTTTATTATGATGTGATTCGATGGGATGCGAAAAAAAGGAAGGGTTGCAAATGTCGTTGTCGTTCTATTGCCGTTGTTTATTGATAGATGTCTGTTTTGCGAGGAACAACAAATATTATCCGCATAAGCCTTGTTGAACTCATGGGGGGCCATCGATGATTACATCCATCCTCATCCCTCACATAAAGGGTAATCTGTTCCTTGATATGTGAAATGTTTCTGCAGAAGAGTCTAGGCAACATGTATGAATATTTATAAGGTCCTTAGGCAGTACTGATAAATTTAGTATACTCCCATTCTATGGTGGATGGTAGGTTAGGTGGCAGCCCGATATTTCAGGCTCACTTAGACTATTCAGTCCATTGTGATATAATAATATGGTTATTGTCTAAATGTACTTTGTGAATAAAGTCGAAAAGCGGAAGTTGGGGTTTTGTAACCTTCAAATTCGACTAAAAACTCTTAATTTTTTAGTCGAGAAAAATAACGAAAATCGAATTTGTAAAGTTGCTCATTTTCAAACGACTGACCAACAACAAGAAAAAACAAAAGTCGATTTTTTTGGAAAAGTTGAATATTCGACTATATCAAAACCCACAATGTAGAAAGCTGACCAGGATGTTTGTGCATTCTAAATCGTTGGGGTCTTAGAGCAATATTTCGATGTGTTACAAACGGAATGACAAAGTTTAGTATACCCCCATTCTATGGTGGAGGGTATAGCTAATTTTGTCCATTCCGTTGTAACACATCGAAATATTGCTCTAAGACCCATAAAGTATATATATTCTGGGTCGTGGTTGAAATTCTGAGTCGATCTGAGCATGTCCGTCCGTCCGTCCGTCTTGTTGAAATCACGCTAACTTCCGAATGAAACAAGCTATCGACTTGAAACTTGGCACAAGTACTTGTTACTGATGTAGGTCGGATGGTATTGCAAATGGGCCATATCGGTCCACTTTTACGTATAGCCCCCATATAAACGGACCCTCAGATTTGGCTTGCGGAGCCTCAAAGAGAAGCAAATTTCATCCGATCTTGCTGAAATTTGGTACATGGAGTTCATATATGGTATCTAACAACAATGCAAAAATTGGTCTACATCGGTCCATAACTATATATAGTCCTCATATAAACCGATCCCCAGATTTGGCTTGCGGAGCCTCTTGAAGGAGCAAATTTCATCCGATCCGGTTTAAATTTGGAACATGGTGTTTTATGTGGTCTCTAACAAACCGTGCCAGAATTGGTCCATATCGGTCCATAATTATATATAGGCCCCATGTAAACCGTTCTCCAGATTTCACCTCCGGAGCCTCTTGGAGGAGCAAAATTCATCCAATACGGTTCAAATTTGGAACATGTGGTCTCTAACAACCGTGCCAGAATTGGTCCATAGTCGTCCAATAATTATATATTAGGCCCATGTAAACCGTTCTCCAGATTTGACCTCCGGAGCCTCTTGGAGGAGCAAAATTCATCCGATCCGGTTCAAATTTGGAACATGGTGTTAGAATATGGCCGCTAACAACCATACCAAAATTGGTCCACATCGGTCTATAGTTATATTTAGCCGATCTAGAATCACACAAAAATTGGTCCATATCGGTTCATAATCATGGTTGCCACTCGAGCCAAAAATAATCTACCAAAATTTTATTTCTATAGAAAATTTTGTCAAAATTTTATTTCTATAGAAAATTTTGTCAAAATTTTATTTCTATAGAAAATTTTGTTAAAATTTTATTTCTATCGAAAATTTTTTAAAATTTCTTTTCTATAGAAAGTGTTGTCAAAACTTTATTTCTATAGAAAATTTTGTCAAAATTTTATTTCTATAGAAAATTTTGTTAAAATTTTATTTCTATAGAAAATTTTGTCAAGATTTTATTTTTATAGAAAATTTTGTCAAACTGAATTATATACGTATTTAATCGGTCTTTTTTGATTTAATATATACCACGTATGGACTTACTTACAATTTAGAAGACGGTGTTAGTAGGTTTTAAGATACCTTGCATCGGCAAGCGTTACCACAACTCAAGTAATTCGAGTGTGGATGGCAGTGTTTAGAAGAAGTTTCTACGCAATTCATGGTGGAGGATACATAAGCTTCGGCTGGCCGTAATATAGTTGTTGGAAGTTAAAATTGTGGAAATGAATGGTAGGTTAGGTTAAGTTAGGTTAAGGTATGTATCAGGCTCGCTTAGACTATTCAGTCCATTGTGATACCACATTGGTGAACTTCTGCCCGATTCCATGTTAAGTTCAATGACAAGGGACCTCCTTTTTATAGCCGAGTCCGAACGGCGTTCCACATTGCAATGAAACCACTTAGAGAAGCTTTGAAACCCTCAGAAATGTCACCAGCATTACCTGAGGTGGTGACATCACGATCTGTGTATGCAAGGCGGGCAGGCTAACCATTGCACCACGGTGCTGTAGGTGAATGGTAGAAATGTTTGATTATGTGTTGGGCGTGTTAAAATAATTGATACAATTACTTTTTAATCAATGATTGAATATTTTTAAGTTTTTATGTCTAACAATCAAATTGTTAATCGAATTGAAGACACAAAGTAGTTGCAAAAATAATGGAAAATACTAACTTTTTTAATTAAAAAATTAATTTGGTTTTGCACTCAAAATCAATTAAATTTTTAATTGAATCAATTAAAAAATTAATTGAAATTTTCTAGTGAAATCAATTTTTTTTAAAAAAGTATTTTCTTATGTCCAATTAAAACTATGATTGATACTATAATTTTTGTGATTAAGAGGACATTTCAATTAAAAAATTAATTGGATCAATTAATTTTGTGTTTGAATCACAAAAATTATTTCGTGTGTTCGTTGGATCTATAGGATGCCGACGGAGAATGTTGAAGTTCCGAAACGATAGTCCCTGTAGCAGTCGTGTGGTCGAAAGGACTTTGTCCTGATTATAATTTTATAATTATAATACAAAAGTCCGAAAATCAAACTTTTTCAAAAAAAAGGCAGTTTATTATTTTTTTAAAATAATACTGAAAATCAACTAAAATCGATGCTGGCCAAAATCGACCTATGGACTTTTAAAGAAAAAAATAGAAAAAGTCAATTAGATTAAAAAGAGGAATATGATGCAAATAGTTCTTTGGTAAACTCTGGAAGAATCTGTAGACGATAG
Source organism: Haematobia irritans (assembly GCA_003123925.1). Lineage (NCBI taxonomy): Eukaryota > Metazoa > Arthropoda > Insecta > Diptera > Muscidae > Haematobia > Haematobia irritans. The sequence goes on along the minus strand of PGFW01012489.1, from coordinate 5,612 downwards.
GGCCTATTTTCTTTTAGCACTGGATACCCTTAAGCCGTGAAGGACTAAAGAGAACAGAGTACTAATGTGTCCAGAATATCTCTAAAAATATGCAACACTGTCATCAGCTGTTTAAAAACAATCATAGAAAAGAAGTGAAATCTTACATTTTTAATGTATGAAATGCTCCAATTAGTAATAAATATTTACTAATTGGAATTTATGACACTATACAAATTTGAATTTCATGTTTTTCGATAAATTAGTCACAATAAATTGCTATTGTGAATCGAAGCAGCGTAACTTTATCAAAATACAATCTGGCAATATCGGCGCGAACTTGCACTGTTGATATGTTCTGGATAGAAGACCAGTGCTAACGGTGTTTCTGTCCCATAGGTACACCATCGCTAGATGTCATAGCACTGCAGGAAGAATTACTATTTAAGGGATTGGATGAAATTTACTCCTCCGAGAGGCTTCTGAAACGTTCTTCGATGTGGCCCGATCTACATCAATGGCAGCTGATTGTGTGATCTAAAGTTACCGTGACTTCAACAGACTGATGGACGGATGGCTTGATTGACTCAGAATATCACCAATATTCGAATGTGTTACAAACGGAATGACAAATTTAGTATACTCCCCATTCTATGGTGGATGTAGGTTAGGTGGCAGCGATATTCAGCTCACTTAGACTATTCAGTCCATTGTGATATAATAATATGGTTATTGTCTAAATGTACTTTGTGAATAAAGTCGAAAGCGGAAGTGTGGGTTTTGTAACTTCAAATTCGACTAAAACTCTTAATTTTTAGTCGGAGAAAATAACGAAAATCGAATTTGTAAAGTTGCTCATTTTCAAACGACTGACAACAACAAGAAAAACAACAAAGTCGATTTTTTTGTTGAAAAGTTGAAATTCGACTATATCAAAACCACAATGTAGAAAGCTGACCAGAGGTTGTGCATTCTAAATCGTTGAGGTCTTAGAGCAAATATTTCGATGTGTTACAAACGGAACTGACAAAGTTAGTATACCCCCATTCTATGGTGGAGGGTATTAGCTAATTTTGTCCATTCCGTTTGTACACATCGAAATATTGCTCTAAGACCCCATAAAGTTATATATTCTGGGTCTGTGGTGAAATTCTGAGTCGATCTGAGCCATGTCGGGTCCGTCCGTCCGTGCTTGTTGAAATCACGCTAACTTGACCGAATGAACAAAGCTAATCGACTGAAACATGATGGCCCACAAGTACATTGTTACTGATGTAGTCGCGATTGGTATTGGCAAATGCGGCCATATGCGGTCCACTTTACGCTATAGCCCCCATATAACGGGACCCTCAGAGGTTTGCTGTGCGGTCGCCTTCAAAGGAGAAGCAAATTCATTCGATGCTTGCTGCAAAATTTGGGTACATGGGAGTTCATATATGGATATCTAACAACAATGCCACAAAAATCTGGTCTTACATTCGGTCTCCATAACTAAATATATAGTCTCATATAAACCGATTTCCCCAGATTTTGGCTGCGGAGCCTCTTTTGAAGAGCAAATCTTCATCGATCCGGTTTAATTTGGAACATGGTGTTTATGTGCGTCTCTAAACAAACCGCTCCAGAATTGGTCCCATATATCGGTCCATAATTATATATTAGGGCCCCATGTTAAAACCGCTTCTCCAGATTTCACTCCGGAGCCCTCTTGGGGAGGAGCAAAATTCAATCCAATACGGATCAAATTTGGAACATTGTGAGTCGCTAAACCGTGCAGGAATTGGTCCATATCGAGTCCAATAATTAGGATATATAAGGCCCATGTAAACCGTTCTCCAGATTGACCTCCGGAGCCTCTTGCGAGAGCAAAAAATTCATCCGATCCGGTTCAAATATTTGAACATGGTGTTAGAATATGGCACGCTTAAACAACATTACAAAATTGGTCCACATCGGCTCTATGAGTTATATTTACCGATCAGAATCACAAAAAATATCAGTCCATTATCAGGTTCATAATCAATGGTTGCCACTCAGGCCAAAAATAATTACCAAAATTTTATTTTCTATAGAAAATTTTGTTCAAAATTTTATTTCTATAGAAAAATTTTATCAAAATTTTATTCTATATAGAAAATTTTGTTAAAAATTTATTATCTATCGAAGGAATTATTTTAAAATTCTTTTCTATAAGAAAGTGTTGCTCAAAACTTATATCTTCTATAGAACAATTTTGCTCAAAATTTTATTTCTTATAGAAAATTTTGTTAAAATTTTATTCTATAGAAAATTTTGTCAAGATTTTATTTTTATAGAAAATTTTGTTCAACTGAATTAACTATACGTATTTAATCGGTCTTTTTTGATTTAATATACACCAGGTATGGACTTCCTTAACAATTTAGAGACGGTGTTTAGCTAGGTTTTAAGATACCTTTGCATCGGCAAGCGTTACACAACTCAAGTAATTGAGTGTGGGATGGCAGTTGTTTAGAAGAATTTTCTACGCAATTCATGGCTGGAGGAATACATAGCTTCGGCTGGGCCGTATATAATAGTTGTTGGAAGGTTAAAAATTGTGGAAATGAATTGTAGGTTAGGTTAAGTTAGGTTAGATATTGTATCAGGCTCGCTTAAGACTATTCAGTCCATTGTGATAACCACATTGGTGAACTTCTGCCCGACTTCCATGTTAAGTTCAATGACAAGGACCTCCTTTTTATAGCCGAGTCCGAACGGCGTTCCACATTGCACATGAAACCACTTAGAGAAGCTTTGAAACCCTCAGAAATGTCACCAGCATTACCTGAGGTGGTGACATCACGATCTTGTGTATGCAAGGCGGCAGGCTAACCATTGCCACCACGGTGGCTGGAGGTGAATGGTAGAAATGTTTGATTATGTGTTGGGCGTGTTAAAATTAATTGATACAATTCACTTTTTAATCAAATGATTGAATATTTTTTAAGTTTTATGTCTTAACAAATCAAATTGTTAATCGAAATTGAAGACACAAAGTAGTTGCAAAAATAATGGAAAATTACTAACTTTTTTAATTAAAAAATTAATTGGTTTTGCACTCAAAATCAATTAAATTTTTAATTGAATCAATTAAAAAATTAATTGAAATTTTCTAGTGAAATCAATTTTTTTTAAAAGTATTTTCTTATGTCCAATTAAAACTATGATTGATACTATAATTTTTGTGTTAGAGAGGACATTTCAATTAAAAAAATTAATTGGATCATTAATTGTTGTGTTTGAATTTCACAAAAATTATTTCGTGTGTCGTTGGATCTATAAGGATGCCGACGGAGAATGTTGAAGTTCCGAAACGATTAGTCCCTGTAAGCAGTCGTGTGGCCTGGCGAAAGGACTTTGTCCTGATTATAATTTATAATTATTTAATACAAAAGTCGAAATCAACTTTTTCAAAAAAAGGCAGATTAGTTTTTTTAAATAATACTGAAAATCAACTAAAATCGATGCTGCCAAAATCGACCTATGATCTTTAATAAAAAAAATAGAAAAATTTTTTTTTTTTTTTTTTTTTTTTTGATTAAAAAGAGAATATGATGCAAATAGTTCTTTGGTAACTCGGAAGAATCTGTAGACGATAGGGCTATTTTCTTTAGCACTGGATACCCTTAAGCCGTGAATGGACTAAAAGAGAAGCAGAGTACTAATGTGTCCAGAATATCTCTAAAAATATGCAAACCACTGTTCATCAGCTGTTTAAAAACAATCATAGAAACAAGAAGTGAAATCTTACATTTTAATGTATGAAATGCTCGCATTAGCTAATAAATATTTACTAATTGGAATTTTATGACACTATATACAAATTTGAATTTCATGTTTTTCGATAAATTAGTGCACAATGAAATTGCTATTGTGATATCGAAGCAGCGTAACTTTATCAAAATACAATCTGGCAATATCGGCGCGACTTGCACTGTTGATATGTTCTGGATAGAAGACCAGTGCAACGGTGTTCTGGATAGCCCATTCAAATGTTGCATCTAGTTCTAAAAGAAAACAACCCTGATATCATTTATATTAGAAATAATTTTAAAGGGGATTCATAGGTAAAGCTAAAACATTTTTAATAGTCGATTTAATTTAAATTTTGCGAAACTTAAAAGTTGACTTTTTAAAATTTTAAAATAGCCGGAGGGCCATCGTACATATATTCCAGAATCGATTTTACGATGGTAGAGTTCCATTCCAAATCATCGAATATTCCACCTAACCATCATGATAAGGACACAAGAATCGGTACTAATAAAAACAACTTCAACTTCAATAATATTTATCAACACATCATAAATAAAGGAAATCATCTGGGCCCTTTCCACCCACTCTGGATGGGCTTGCAAATGGGAACCCTTTCGCTGTTTATGGGCCACAAGGGCTATATAATGTGTGTTTTGTGCATAAATCCCAAATTGATCACATCATAATGTGACTTTTGATTAGATGATTGAATCGAAGTATGATGTTGATATATCGATGAAACTCCATGCATGGTTTGATGATGGCTTCATTTTGTTTGGCACTTGTTCGCTTGTGACTTCCCGTTTTATTGCCATTCCTGTGGTATCCCTGGTATTTGCTGTGGCGCATGGTGTAGTTGCCATTTGTGTTTATGTTTTACATACACATTTGTCACGATTGATACAATGCCGGTATCAATCCTTGTGGTTTGTCCCAAACGGGTTGGCAAAAGGGATGATTGGGTTGGTTGTACCATTTTCATATGCGGTTAATAGATTTTTTATTATGATGTGATTCGATGGGATGCGAAAAAAAGGAAGGGTTGCAAATGTCGTTGTCGTTCTATTGCCGTGTTTATTGATAGATGTCTGTTTTGCGCAGGAACAACAAATATTATCCGCCCATAAGCCTTGTTAAACTCATGGGGGGCCATCGATGATTACATCCATCCTCATCCCTCACATAAAGGGTAATCTGTTCCTTGATATGTGAAATGTTTCTGCAGAAGAGTCTAGGCAACATGTATGAATATTTATAAGGTCCTTAGGCAGTACTGATATCATTGGTGTTATCTACTCAACTATATTTCTTTTTTGAGATGTATTTTTTTCGCTGCGCCGCAATGCATGTATTGTTGCATCTGACTCTGGTGCTGCTGGCAAGAGTTTGTTTAAAACTTTTCCAATGATAAAGTGTCACACACTCCACCCCCTCATTCTATTTCGGCCTGGCTCACAAGCACTCACTTGAGATTTATTTAAAAACAATTGTTTAGCATTAACTTTTAAACGATGCCGGGTATAACGATTCATATGTGTAAGTTGATGGTTATTGTTGTTGTTGTTGTAGAATTTGTTATCTTAATTTTTACTTGCGTTTTTTCTGTTGTTGCAGCATTCATTTTATTATTATTTATGTATGAAAGGGTGAACAGTGATTGCAATGACAATAAAGGACATCCATTCAATTCTACAAAGTGAGATTTAATTTATGTTTAAATAATTTCGAAAGATTTTGTTCTATTTCAAAGACGTTTGGTTGGAAATGTTACACTGATTCAACGATTTTCCGCACCCACAAAAATCGTTTTTGTAACATATATCCCAAACACATTTTTTTTCAAGCATATATATTTT
>PGFW01012477.1:0-14142 GCA_003123925.1 Haematobia irritans | reverse complement strand
AATATGGTTAGTACAATATGAGATACTAAGATAACTCCATTATTTTCTAATCCCTAATCTTAATACTTGCATTCATTTATTTAAATATCTGACACTATCCGGAAATATGACCTTACTCATGATCAGATTATTGTGCCTCCAAAATAATACGTATTACATGCGGAACTTAGGTAATTTTCATTTTTTTTTTTTCTTTTGCTTTTCTATCAATAAAAAATTTTCGTAACCATCTTCACAATTACATTCGGAAAAACAACAATCGCACCTCAATTGGCGCGTAAGGGCACTCAATTGTACTCCAATTCTTTTTTGGAACGCAAAGAACAAGATATTAACCGTTACAATGATCCAAGTTCCAAATATTGCAAATAACGAAAATCTAAACGCGTCGATTTCCTTCGGTCTTAGTAATAATATTATTTTCGCAAGATGTGGCATGTACACGAACATCCTCCTATTTGGAATCAGAGTCTACACTTTCTTCCGCAACCATAAGCCTGTTTCCGCGTAGACAACAGTCACGTGACTATTTTCAAACCACAACGCGGATAGCTCTGTTCGTCTCTGCCTGTGTACGCCTGAACTGTTTAGCCGCCACAACACCATGAAATATATGCGAAATTAAGCGGTACTCTGCTACCTGACACTCGTTACCGAAACTTGTAAAGCAATTGGCATTCGTTTTCACTAGCACCCATATTACCCACTTTTCAGTTTTTGCCTTAAAGCTATTGGCTTCTGCCTGGTTGCCTTCCGAATTATAAGCTCTGAGGTTCATCGTAAGTATCAAATAGCAATTATCATTCCCGACCCGAACCAAATTCGGCGCGAACCATTTTGCTGTCTTTTGAAAAGTCTATTGTTTTAAGGGGGGTCAATGGTGATTAGTATTAGATCCTGAAGAACTCGTCTGGATAGATATAATGTTCCGAAAAGCTCTGTTGGGTGAACTATTGTTCGACAGAACTCATTTGGAAGGAACTATACGCATCCAAAGACCTCTGCTAGGGGCCAACTGTCATGATGCGATTAAAACTCAAGTTGAGTAAGGTAGATCCGACAAGACCGGTGAGAGATTCTGATTAGACATCCAAAGGACTCGCGTTCGTGGCTAATTTTAGATACAAGATTAATCTACATAGCATAGAACTGGGTTAGATCCGCTAGAATCAGTTCGTTTACACTATTCAAATACGGCAAGAAGAAAGTGAACATATCTATATGATGCAAGAACTCAGTGGATAGGTCACTATAGTATACGCCAAATCCGCAAGAGCAACTCAAAGGAATACGCCAGATCCCAGAACAAAATTACGGGAGCAGACTAAAGATGCGCCCAACACAATGATCTTGAGGGAACGTAAATCCAAGGAACTTATTGTGAGAATATTCAAAGAACCTCAGCTGGAGGAAACTAAAGATCAGAAGAACTAGTGGTGGCACTGAACTAATCGAAGAACTCTGTAATCGAGGACTAAGGTTAGCGTTAGGTATATGTTATCCGGGCAGCCCCGATGCTATCAGCCCTCACTTAACTATTCAGTCCTTTGTATATCCACAGTGGTGAACTTTGTTCTCCTATCACTGAGTGCTGCATTGCCATTGTTAAGGACCTCCTTTTTAATAGCGAGTCCGAAACGCACGTTCCACGACTCCAGTGACAACACTTAGAGAAGCTTTGAAACCCCTCAAAAATGTAACCAGCATTACTGAAGGTAGTGGATAATCACACCGCTGCTAAGCTTCGAGTAACTAACGTAGCGGGACTGTAGATACGAAAGATAATTCAGTGCGCGAAACTGTGTAGATCCGAAGAAGATCCACGTGAGTGCCAACTGTAACGACCCCAGAAATTTCAGTGTTGCCCGAATTGTAGATCCGAATAACTCAGTGGAATGGACAGTATAAGCAGCCGCAAAACCTCCAGTTGAAATAAACATTAGATCCGACAGGACTTAGGTGAGAGCGGATTATAAGATCCGAAAAAAAAACTCAGTTGAGCGTAACCCAATGGGGGAACAATTAGATTCGAAGATCTCAGGTCCGTGGAACCTGTAGACCCCAAATTCAGTGTCGGAACGCAGCATTCGAAGAACTCACTGGGGAACTGTAAGTCCGCAATAACAAAGTGTCGGCAAACTGTAGATTACGAAGCAAATCAGGGTGCGGCACTGTAGATTCGAAAAACTCTCGAGCTGCGTGATGAACTGCCTAGACCATAGAATTCAGTGTTGAAAAATGCAGATTCGAAGAACGAGTGGCGGCACTTATAGTTCCGAAAATTCCTAGTGAAACTGTAGATGCGCTTAGTGTTAGTTAGCGTTAAGAGGTGCACAACCCTTACTTAACATTTCAGGTCACTTAGACTATTCACATGCCATTTGGATAACCACATTAAATAAAAAGCTACCCTGATGACATATGGCCCACCTTCTAGTTTTGAAACCGCGGCTGACCTGTCTTGCATTATGTTTGTTCTCTGTTGAACCAAGCCAGATTATCCAAAAAACATTTAGCCAGGGAGCGTTAAGGTAACGTTTTCCAGTATCCGCCCTGAGTAATCTGGAAGCGTATATGCCTCCTAAAAGTTGCTTTGATCTGTAATCCAAGAACTCAGAGATGTGAGCAGATATAGCAACCGAAAAACGCAGTTGAAAGGGAAATGCACAATATTAAGAACGCAATCGGGAAGAAATTCAGTGTTGGAACTTAGATTCCGAAGGAACTCGTAGTGGGCCGGACTACGTAGAGTGAGGACTATAGATCCGAAAACTCAGTTTGAGGAAACTGTTAAAATCAAAGAAGCAGTGCGTGAATTGTGGATCTGAAAAAATACAGTGGTTGAACTGTGCGAGTACGAGGACCTCAGTAGGAGAAGCTGTTACCATCCGAAGAGCTCAGTAGAGAAGGTTGTAGGTTCCAGTTGGTCTGTCGATGCGCAGCCCGATGCTATCAGAACTCACTAGGACATGATTGCAGTCCATTGATACACACAGGTCGCGTGAACTTCTCTCTTATGCACTGCAGTGCTGCCCGATTCCTATTTAAGCTCAATGACAAGGGACCTCCTTTTTTATACCAGTACCGAACGGCGTTTGTCCACCTTATCCGCAGTGAAAAACCACTTGTAGAGAAGCTTATTGAAACCGCTGCGAGGAAAGTATTCAGCCAGCATTACTGAGCGAGGGTAAATCCACCGCTGAAAAACTTTTTGAGTGTTCTGGCGTAGCAGAAGTCGACCCGACGCACCTTGTTGTATGCAAGGCGCGCCATGCTAACCACTGCACCACGCGTGGTGCCTTCAGCCTAGAGAAATAAAACCTGAGAACTCATTGTGAGAAAGAGTGTGTAGACTAGAATAAATGAGCTGAGACTATAGAATCAAGAGAACAGTAATATGAAACTAATAGAACCAAAGAACTCAGTGAAAACGGTAATCCAAAGAGCTTAAATGGTGGAGCTGTAGATTCGGAGAAGTCAGGTCGATCTAGAGTAGAAAGCAACGCCACCAAGGGGATGCATATGCTGTGGATCGTAGTCAATTCATAATTACGTCAAAGATTACTTTGAAAAGAGTTAAATATATACGTGCTTAGTATAGAAGGTTCGCCAGTGACATTCAGGAGATAACGCACATCATCAGCGTCCAGCAGTTTTTCGTACATACGAGCTGGAAAAAAGAACTCAACTCCGAGAAAAAACTAATGCATTTGAAATCTCCAATAATAACAACTCAGAAATGACACTATACATAATAGATAGTACAAAAAAACGTTATATAGATGAAGAAGGATCAATCTAAGATCAACAATCAAACGGGGTTTTACGGGCCCAGCGTATTATTTTGTTCAGGCGAACCACACGGTGGAAAGACCTGGTTCGTGGCAGTGGGTTGGACCACCTGTGTGATTATGTAAAATATTGATACCTGTGACGTACTTGACGACAGGCTGGGTAAAACCAACCGAGTATAAGTAGATTTTTAAAATGTGGTTAATAATGATTCTCTTAATTATGTGGATTAATAGTTCAAGTATATCCTGGATGTGTCTCCCTCTCCCTTTTTCCTTCAAAAAAGTTATTTAAAAATACAGATAACATGATAATATCCCGTTGAAAAATTGAGAACTATATTCTGAATTAGTTGATTTTCAAATGGGGGATAAGTTATCCTTATATCTTGTATTTATTCATGTTTTTATTTTGAATAATAAGCGTTATTCCTCTCAAATCGTTGTTTCGACTATAGGTACGATTTTCGACGAATTTTATGTTGAAGTAATGAATTTTGACCAAAAATTATTAAAAATTGACGAAGTTTTTAAGCCAAAAACCAGTGCACCACTGCACCACCGCATACTATATTATTGCAATGCAGTCGTTATTCCAGACGCTTAGAAAAGCTTATCCAATTTTTTGGAAACACTCCTTAATCTAGCGCCAATAGTTCTAAATTCTCATCTATCATCGTTGTAGACAGTTGCCCGCCCTGTTGCTCCACTATACATTGTCAAGGCGATTACAGATTGGCTGGACATCGAATCTTTGATTTCCGAAAAATTAATCGAAATCGCACAACTGTCGGTGTCAAGAAGAGATTCTTCATGATCGTAGCAATTCCGAAGCGAACGTGATGCATTATGCCGAGACGACACTTATGTGGATACAATGGCGAAAGTGCAGTAATCTAATGTCTACCCTGATCGAGTGTTTAAACGGTATATGAAGTCTCCATTTTGTGATTGTGTCTGCAAATTATCTAAGACAAATCAGCTAATGATTTAGTGACTGATAGTGAAGAAATTTCACTCTTTTCTGAAATATTTTAATTTGGTATAGTATATGGACAACTCAATAGATATTGTCCCAGCAACCCTTACCAAATTCCAACCACTTCAACCCAAAATCGTGCCAGGCTTATTGCGCCCACTAAGTAATCTTATGTGAGTAGTTATCTTAGAACTAATGTTGTTAGAGGTGTGGCTCCAAAAAAGTGATAGCTTATTGCTAGAGGCGTCTGGAGAAGGTTAATTATGAAACTGCGATGGTGCATAAAAAATAGTAGCGGTTGACCATGGCAAATTTTTTTCGCTTAAAATTTCCAATTTTAAAAATTTCGTCAAAAAATCGTCCATTCTTACATAAAATTCGTCGAAAAATACGTCACCCCATAAATAGCAGAAAACAACATTTGAGAGGAATAAACTTTTATCAAAATAAAAACATGAAGTATACAGATTTAAATATCTAAATTCATCATGTTCATATTCCTATTCAAACAAATTAATCCATTTAGTTGATCAGTGTATAATTTTTTATTATTATACAATTATTATCACAACATTTCAAAAATCGTCAACTTATTAACTACGGTTGAGTTAAAAGTCGTCGTCAAACGGCAGCAGCAAATGTATCCATCAAAAAATCGTCAAATGGAGCGAAAAATCGTCCATAGTTGGCACCGCCCTGGTGGTGACGAAACAATAATAGCACTGTAAACTTTGATGATTGCTTAGATTGATCTTCTTGGCACAAAAAACGTTATTTAACCACTTTAAAAAGGACACTTGGAGGAGTCAATGAATTGGAGGCATCCCCAAAACCAGACGGTTTCCCAGGAAGAGTTCCTATAGTTAAGAGGATACGAAAAAAACTGATAGAGACGCGCATGAGATGTGGCATTGATGTCATTGGGAAGCAATTAGTATATCACGACGAATATTACAACTCTTTTCAAGTAATCTACTATTATGAAAATACTAGATCCTCACCATAGTGCATCCCCTTTGGTCTTTCTATCTACATCCCAACTGCTACTCCGAATCTATCAGCTCCACCATTTAGCTCTTGGCAGGTTTACCCTTTTCCCAACTGAGTTTTTGATTCTGATAGTTTCTTATATTATGTCTCTTTGTTCTAAAGGTCACGTCACTTACTCTTCAGTATCTACAAATTCTCTCAATAGTCTCGGATCTTTATTTTCTCTACTGAAGGGAGCCACCTGGTGCAAATGGTTAGCAATGCCCGCACTTAGCACTACACAAAGGTCGTGTTTCGATCTGCACGATCCGAACACCAAAAAGTTTTTCAGCGGTGGATGTTATCGCACACCTACAGTAATTAGCTGGGATAGTTTCGAGGGTTTCAAAGGTTCTCTAGAAGTGGTTTTCACACTGGATAGATGTGGAACGCCCGTCGAACTCGCTATTAAAAATGGAGTCCCATTGTCCATTGATTAACATGGAACCGGGCAGCACTCAGATTAAATAGAGAGAATTCACCACTCTGTGGTATCACAATGGACTGATATCTAAATGAGGCCGATACATCGGAATGCCAACATGACCTAAAACCTAACCTAACACTTTCCTATACTGAGCCTTCGGCATACTATCAGTTCTCCTAACGTGAGCTTCGTATCCACAGTTCAACCATGTATTTTCAGAATCCACAATTCCACCACTGATTCTTTTTTGGGATTTTTAAAAACTAGTTTCCTCAACTGATTTTTCGGATCTTATATGTCCCTCTCATATACCCCCACTGAGTCTCTCGAACTACAGTTCCAACACTGAATTCTTCCCATTGAGTTCTTACCAGATTTGCATTTCCCTCCAACTGCGTTTTCGGACCTATAGTCTCCCCACTGAGTTCTTCGGATCTACAGATCAAGCAACTTTAGAGCATATAGCTTCAGATACTGGCGAGTCTGGAAAACGTTACTCTATAAGCAGTCTGCAAATGTTTTGAACAATCTGGTTGGTTTCAACAGAGAAAAATAACAGAAGTATTCAGCGGTAATAAAACTAGAAGTGCCCATTGTAAAAGGACTTTTAGTTAATGTGGTATCACAAGGACTGAATAGTCTAAAGTGAGCCTGAACAATTAATACGGTGCCACTATTAACCTAACCTAACCATAAACATCTCACAGTTTCACCTATGAGTCTTCGAACTATAGTTCCCCCACTCAGTTCTTCGAATCTGCAGTTCCAACACTGAATTCTAGGGTCTACAGTTCCACCACCGATGATTCTTCGAATCACAGTCCCACCACTGATTTCTTCGGTAATCTACAGTCCGACACTTTCACCACTGATTCGTAACTACAGTTCCCCAGTTAGTACTCGAAATCTGTACAGTTCCAACCATTCTTGAATACTCACGTGGTCTACTGTTCATGCAGCCCGAGCTTCGATCTATTCCACACAGGTCTGGGTTAATTCCTGCAACGAGATTTTCGGATCTAATTCCCATAGCTTCAGTCTAAAGTCCAAACAGTCATATCGTCATGATCTGTCTACTCACCTATCTGGAGGCGATGTGACACGATCTCTATTCCAGCTGCATCTACAGTGCCATTATTATCGACTACGGTGTATAACCACCTCAGTAAGCTGTGTGACATTGAGGGTTCAAAGCTTCTCTAAGTGGTTTCACTGAATGTGGAACGTCCGTTCGGACCTCGGCTATAAAAAGGAGGTCCCTTAACATGGAATCGGCAGCACTCAGTGATAAGAGAGAAGTTCACTGTGGTATCACAATGGACTGAATAGTCTAAGTGAGCCTGATACATCGGGCTGCCACATAACCTAACCTAACCTAACCTAGTCCTCATACAGAGTTCTTCGATTGTTCAGTGCCACCACGTAGTTCTTCTGATCTTTAGTTCTCCCACTGAGTTCTTTAAATTTCATCACAATAAGTCTTTGGTTTACAGTTCCCTCAAATCAGTTTTGCGCATCTTTAGTCCTCTCCCTAACTCTTCGTATCCTGCGGATCTACGGTTTCCCCATTTGAGTTCTTCGGATTTGCGTATCTATAGTCCTTCCACTGAGTTCTTCATCTTAGTATTTCACTTTCTTTTTCGTATTTATAGTGTAACAACTGACTTCTAACGGATCTACAGTTCTATCATTGAATTATTTGTATCTAAAATTCCCCAAGCGAGTCCTTTGGATCTATAGATCTCTCACCGTCTTGTTCGGATCTACACTTCACCACTGAGTTTATCGCATCTACAGTTGCCTACAAGAGCTCTTTGGATCTATAGTTCCTGTCAATAGTTCTTCGGAACAATAGTTCACCCAACAGAGCTTTTCGGAACATTATATTATCCAACGAGTTCTTCAGATCTAATACTAAAATCGACCTTAAACTATAACTTCAAAAGACACAAATGTTCCCGTATTTGGTTCCGGGAATGGAAATTCTCTTTGATATTACGATGAACCTCAGAGTTATATTGGAAGGAAAGCAGAACAGAATAGCTTTAGGCAAAAACTGAAAAGTGGGTATTGTGCTAGTGAAATCAATGCTTACAGTTCGGTAACAGTCATCAGGTACAGATACCCTTAATTTCATATTTCATTGATTGGCTAAACATTCGCGCAAACGGCAGACAGACAGCTATCCCTGTGGTTGGAAAAAGAGCACGTGACTGTTGTTACCGAAATCTATGTTCGAGAAGTTTAGACTCTGATTCCAAATAGAGATGCTTCGTGTACACCGACATCTTCGAAAAGTAATATTATTATAAGACCAAGAGATCCACGCTTTAGTTTTTTATTGCAATTTGATTGATTTGTACGGTAATTCTCGTTCTTCAAAAAAGAAATTGAGTAACTTAATGCGCAATTGAGTGCGATGTTTTTTCCGAATGTATTTGAATTTACGAAATTTTATAAAACAAAAAAAAAAAAAAAATCAAAATACCTATTCCTACATGTAATAGGTATTTTTGAACACAAATAAATCTGATCATGAGTAAGTCATATTTCCGATAGTGTCAAGTATTGTACAATATGAATGCAATATAGATTAGGGATTAGAAATAATGGAGTTTCTTAGTATCATATTGTATAATATTGTATTTCGCTGTACAATATAATAGAAAAGTAAGCGATTAGTCACTGAAGGTATATTCATTGAAAGGTTGTGGATGAATTTATTACAAATGGTAAGTAATGGTATGTTTATTACATTGAATAGAATTGAATTGAAAACAGATTCAAAGAAGAGCTTTCAAGAGCCTTAGAAAATTGAAGAGGCTGGCTCTGTACTTACCATTTGTTAAGGTTTTAAGCTGCACTCGTTGTAAAAACACAAAATTACACATAAAAATTCCACTTCTTTAGATACGCGAGAATGCATTCTTATTTCATAGTTAAAAACTATATAACCCGAAGAAATAAGTCTGGCAATTTCAGTTTGTGGTTGCACTTGCATTACTCCAAATTTCAGTCTAAAGAAGCAACCATTCGTAAAATTAAACAGATTTGCAGAACTAATATGTACTCTGCAAATTATTTCCCGTTTGGAAATCTTTACACTTCTCTTCTTAATTCAAAGAATGTACACGGACGAATGTGTTTGGAGTACAAAAGTTACAGAAGCGATTTTTTTGAGCGTAGAAGCGCATATCAGTTCTGTCAAATTAATTTTATAACTTGACCATTTGCTCGGACGCGAGAATCGAACGACTACAGTGGTTCCAAATCGCTTGTTTGAATATAATTCTGCAGCGATACGATATCAAACATAATTTTTTGAAAGTTTGCAAGTTTTGTGTGTCCCACGGGCCCTGCACCTATAGGCTTGAATGTTTGGTACCTCTGGGCATTTTTTTTGGACTAATTACGATATCGATTATGATTTGTTATTCAGTTTTCAAGAAAAATATTTTGAAAAATATTGCTGACTATAGTATCCCAACATTCTATCAAAATCCCCCAATGGGGACATATGTTTTTTTTTTTTTTGTAATAAGCATAGTAGATAGGATAGAGACCGTTTACAGTTAGTCAGTGATATATGAGTCTTTTGTAATTGAGATCGGCTTAGCAACGGTGCTTGACTTTTTTTTTTATTTTATAAAAAAGTAAGTAAAGTCTAAAAATTCGGCTGACCACCTATGAATATATACCTCCACGCCGCAGGTATCCAATAAATTTGTGACAGAATACGCAATATGTCATAGAAGACACAGATAAAATATAATAGATTCCGCAAGAGCGTTACCATCCAACTTACGATTTGATCTGAACATATATAATAAAGATGAGACCCATTTTTTAAACTCTACGAAATCTCTAAACAATAAAATTAACGGGCTAACCGCCCTATCATAGTCACGCAACTATGCACATAAAAAGAACTCTGTGGGAGGACTATAGATCCGAAAAACGCAGTTGAGGGAAATGCAAATATTAAGAACTCAATGGGAAGAATTCAGTGTTGGAACTGTAGTTCCGAAGAACTCAGTGGGGGTACTATATGAGAGGACTATAGACCCGAAAAAACTCAGTTGAGGAAACTGTAAATCCAAAGAACTCAGTGGTGGAATTGTGGATCTGAAAAATACAGTGGTTGAGCTGTGGATACGAAGACCTCAGTAGGAGAACTGTAGATCCGAAGAGCTTCAGTAGAGAAGGTTATGTTAGTTAGGTCAATGTGGCAGCCCGAATGTATCAAGGCCTCAACTTAGACATTCAGCTCCATATGTGATACCGACAGTGGTGAACTTCTCTCTTATCACTGAGTGCCTGCCGATTCGCATGTTAAGACTCAAATACAAGGACCTCCTTTTATAGCCGAGTCCGTAACGCGTTCCATCATTCCATGGCTGAAACCACTTAGAGAAGCTTTGAAACCCTCAGAATATATTCACCAGTCATTACTGAGGTGGAGTAATCCACGCTGAAAATACCGTTTGGTGATCGGCCGTAGCAGGAATACGAACCGCACGAACCTTAGATGTATGCAAGGCGGCAAGTGCTAACCATTGCAGCCACGGTGGCTCCTTCAGTAGGAATAAGATCCAAGATCTCATTGAGAGAATGTAGATCTGAGAGAATAAGGTGACTGAACGTCTAGAACCAAAGAACATAATAGTGAGAACGTATGAGAATCCAAAAGGAACGTCAGTGTGGAAAAACGGGTTAGGAATGCAAAGAGCTAATGGTGCGAGCTGTAGATTCGGGAGAGGTTCAGGTGGGATGTTAGAGTACAATGGACATAAGAACCGCAAGAGAGGATGGCATATCCTGTGTGTCTGATCGTTTCATAAGTACCCGTTAGATTACTCTGAGATAAGAGTTGGTAATATATCGTGGTTAGTGTATATTGATTTTCCCATGACATACAAAATGCCGAACATCATCTAGCGCCGTCGTCAATCAGTTTTATTCGGTAATCCGCTTCGTAATAGAGACTCGCTCCTGGAAAAGATCTCTGCTTTGGGGGAATGCTGTGGCGCAGAAGTTCCATTGACCTCCACTCCAAGTGAGAATGATGGGCTCGCTTTCTTATAAGTGGTGATAAGAATAACGTTTTTGAGTGCAAATAAGATCAATTCTGGAAGTCAATCAATCAAAGTTTACGAGTTGCTAGTATATTTTCGGTCTTCTTATCTCTTTATCTCTTTATGTCTGTGTGCCTTATATCTTTTAATGTTATCGATTTTTTCGTCATTGACGAATTTTTTGATGGTATAATATTTCTGACCTGGTGACGATTTTGAACGACGACCTTTAACGCCGAACGTAGTATATAGAGTTGACGATTTTTTGAAAAATGTTGTGATATAAAATTGTAATAATAATAAAAATTATACATGATCAACAAAAAGATTAAATTCGTTTGACAGAATAGAACATGACTGAAATTCTAGATATTTAATCGTATACTTCATGGTTTTTATTTTGAAATAAAAGAAACCGTTTATGTCCTCTCAAGCGTTGTTCGTTCGAAAACTATTGTCATGGGTGGAAACGGATTGTTTTCCGAAAGCACGAAAGTTGTTATTGTGAAGAGAGAATTGACGGATTTTGGACGAAAGAATAGGTATTAAAAGATGTTGACAAATTTTAAGGACCGGAAACAGTTTCGCACCATGGTCACCACCCTACTAGTTTTTAATGCAATGCAGTCTCTATTTTCTCAGGACGCTTAGAAAAGCATATTCTGCACTTTTTGAGAGCACACTTGGAGGCGGCGGGCGTTCAGCGCAACATTAGTTCTAAAGATGAACTTCAGATTGCGCATCTCGCGAGATTCGTAAGTTGGAAAGGGGATAAGATCTGACAATCAAATTATGAATGCTCAGATCCAATTTTTGTCAGAGATGAATTCGTTCACCGCTGAAAGGTCGTAGGACAAAATTCAAGCTGAACCTTTGATTTCAGTATTGCCAGGACCCACAATACAAATGGCAGACTTCATATACCAAATTTTGGTGATTATCCAAAGAATTTTAAAATCCAAAACAGCTTTTTCTGAAAGACCAGTTAATTTGTTCGTTGCATAGCAAATTTTTGACAATGTTTTGAATTTTTATCTCGTTGGGAAAAAAACTTCTGAAATTCATTTCACGTCAAACTTCTTTAAGGTTATACAAGTAGAGAGGGAGCGGGAGGGCGTTTTTGTGTGTTGTTGATGTGTCCGTGTTTTAAGTGGTGTGTGTTGGAGGAGGACAGAGAGATATAATGAGCAGTTACTGGTTGGATGGTTTGTTCATTAATTTAACCATGATCCAATAAAACCAACACCTTTTTCCATGTCTCGCATAAACAACAGAGCCCTTGCTCCCCCGCAAGAAACAAGAAAATTTGCATCTTCTGTTCGAGCATTTTAAGTGATTTTGTGTTTTTGTTAAATTTATTTATTTTTTTCGCATATGTTTTGTGAGTTTATTTGCATTTTGTGGTTTCAATTTCAAGTCACCGCCAACTTCACTTACCCCCTACTCACGCCCCTCACGGCCCTGCCCTTCGTAGAGCAAATCTTCAGAATTTATATCTCAGAACATGTATAATCAACATTTGTGTAATTTTCTTTTTACGCATAATCTTCTCCAGTACCTACCTGGCTCATGTGATCGCAGTTCATGTTGAAGTGACATGGGCATGAATAAAAAAAAATTCACAAAAAATTTTAATAATAACAATAATTTTGTGTCTGTAACATAATCTTTAGCAGACGCATCAGTTGGGTCAAGGATTCACCATGAATTACTTTATTCAATTTTTTGTATCGTTTTTCGATAAACGAAGGCAGTGTAATTTGTGTAGTGGGCCTATTTACCCATCATAGGCACCATGCTGCTCAACATATTATATAAATGTTCATATTTCCAAAAAACAGGATTGAACGGAGACAAAATTATTCAATGATTTACATTTTTATCTTGAATTTTGCCAGATAAAGAATAAACACCCATTACTGGAACAATTTAAGCTTATTAGATTTACATATTATAACAGTTTTTAACAACATATCGGCCTATCAGTTAAATAAAAATTGATATTATAAAATCACTTCCCTCTACAATAGTAGCTTGAAGAACGTTTGGCAAGCTTGGCCTGAAGACATAGATAACCTAGAGCCTGCCCCAAAGACAAAACTAAAGGATTGAGTTAGCATATCATGCGTTAATCGTGGCGTTGATGGATGGATGATATTTTTCAGTTTAAAGCACTCTAACAAAACTATGCTTTCAAAGAGAAAATTCAACTTCTTTCAATCAACGGACGCATTAACCATGGTATGTAACCAATCTTAAGCTAAGATTTCACTGTATAAATATAAAGGCTTGTCTTCATTTTCATATTTTACTTAAATCAAAAACAAACAAATATATATAGCAGGTAAGTTCGGCCTGTGTGGAGTCACCCACTTGTGGTATCCAACTGGATATCTAAGTAGCCGGATACATCGGGCTGCCACATAACTACCTAACCTAACCTAAGTCGGCCTGGCCCAATCTTAAAACCAACCCACATGAATCAAATTTAATAGTTTTCCTTTAAAATTTCAGGGGTTTGATGACAGTATTTTTCAAAACAGATCAGTTACAAGCCAGAAGACTTCCACAGATAAAATGTAAAGATTTTCCTATGAAGAACTAGATCAGATTCTGATTTATAAGAACAATTTTTTTTGAAGTTTTTAGAGGAATCATAACATTACTTGAAATGTGAAGAAAATGATGAAATAACGCCTTGATTTGAAATCTAAAATCTGTATGACTTTTCATCCCATTATTTAAATGATAAGAAGTAAATCTGGAATTTTGCATTCAGTTTCAAATCATTGCATTTCATTGATCATGTGCGCTTCGATACCCTCATAGAAGTGGAACTCG
>PGFW01012470.1:0-10439 GCA_003123925.1 Haematobia irritans | reverse complement strand
ATCCGCCAAGGAATTAGATAAATTTTAATTTGCGACACGCATAGGCATAGGCTCTGGGTAGGTGACTTAGACCCCCAGAAAAATTTTTGCTTGCAGAAAAATTTCGCAAATATAATAAAAATATTTTTGTTTCCTCGGATATTTTTTCTATTCTCTCTCTCTCTGATGTTTCTAGACATAGATATGCTTGTAAGAAATTTCTAAATGAATATATGTTTGCATACAGAGAAATTATATTAAAGAAAGGGAATGTCCCAAATATAATATGTTCTAACATATATGTCCCAAACATATGAAAGAACAGTCCGTGTATATCTAAATCTGAAGCGATTTCTTCCAGACGGACGGGCTGACAGCATAAGCATCAGGAAGGCTATCTGGGAGGCGGGCTTGACCCCCACCCCAGAATTTTGAAAAACCTATTTTACGATTTTTTCCCCAATTTGTTTTTATTTTTTATATGAAAAAAATTAAACAAGTACAAATTTGAACATTAAACCTCATTCTTTACATAAATGACATATTTAATAATACTGCAACAAGCGTCGCCAAAAAACTAGTGATAAAGTCCTTTTGGGTCTCGGAGTGGTGAAAAATTGGTGGAGAAGCGATGACTGTATTTGAACTGTCCAACATTTTCAACAGCCGTTGGACTGAATTTACATCACTTCTTAAGGTGTGTATACCGAAATTCAGTGTTTTAATGTGAATATAAAAAATTTTATGATATTGTCCCCGAATAAAATAATTTTTATAATTTTTAATGCATTCCAATGCTTGTCTGAAACGTTTGCCCTGGAATATTTTCAAAAATTATCGATTTTTTTATCATTCTTCCGGCAATCTAGCATTCTTCGGCATTTGAATAATTTGTACCATTTTATTTAATTCTTTTTAAACCTATTGAAAAAAATACCCATTAAAATTACGAAAAAACGAGCTAAAAAAATTTAATTAAAAAACTCCTGTGTAAGTTAAAAATAATTAACTTCTTTGTGAGCCGAAAAATATTGGAAGTTGCTTTAAGTTTGCTGCCTTCTTAGAAAACTCCCAATTTTCTTGCTGGGAAAAAAATGTGGAAATACTATTAGTTGCTTTAATTAAACATAATTGTCCTCGTTATGTTTGATGTAATGATTTTTTATTTCATTTTTATAAAATAAAACATTAAATTGAACCTTATAAGTCGTCAGTTTTAATATTTTAGCTTAGGGGGGCCTATTGTGCTAGCTAATGAACTGGACAGACCGGAAATCGATTCAGAATTTAATTCTAAAGTATTTCTTGCGATTTATATATTGTAAAAACTGTACCGCGCAGTAGCTGTAGTACACCGTCCAAGAAAAATCGCTTTCTGTAACATGTACCCCACAACACATTTTTGTTTCGAGCATATATATTTTCCAAGGATTGGTCCAACACAAATATTGTTCTGTAATTGTTCAAAACATATTATGTTTCAACTCTTAGGGCATACACTGTAGTAAAAATATTAATGAAATTTCTTTGTGTGCATATATTTTTAAGGTGCCAATTAGTTACTTCCATTAGTTTTACTGCAGAATACTCTCTTAGATTCTCTCTTTTCTAACACATTATATGTTTTAGGCTATTTCCAAATTAAATATATGTTTTGCATCTAAGAATATTATATATTTACAAACTTTATGTCACAAACCATAATATTTTTCTAACATATTAACACTATATGACCAAACATGTTATTGCTAGTTTAATGAACACATTTATATGCTTGCACTCAAAAAATATTGAGATGTTAAAAAAATATGATTCCAAAACATATAATTTTTACACCAAACATAATGAAAAAACAGCTTTTCACCAACAATACACTTTTAAAAACCATAATTTTTTAGGCATTTTCAACTAAATACTCATAAACGTATATATTGGAAAATATAAATCCTATTATAACTCTAAAGTATATAGAAATAGTCAATAATATCAAATAGTTCAATCTTGTTGTGTTTGGTTACAAAGACATACTATATACAAAATATATAATCGATTGAATTACAACTCCAGTGATCGCTTGTGAGAACACTAATTTCAGCTGATTTATATAAAATTTTTATTGTCAATTAAAATAACAGTCATCAATATTGCGGCTGTTTTATTTTGTACACTGTTATGAGCCTTCATTGGTATCTATAAAATTGATGAGTCTTTGTATACAATTGATTCGAAATTGGTTGGTTTATAATTTTATTCGGACCACTATGAAGCAAACATTTCCCCGTGTTACTTACTCCATACAAATTGACCCAACAAAAAGTGAAGCTGCAGAGAAATTAATATGAAAATACATTAGAGATGAATCATTACAGGGATTTTGAAAAAAACTGTTTTTCATATTATTGGGTGTAAAATATATGTCTGGAACTTCAAATTTATAACAATTTTTGTTCAAATGCAAAACATATCATTCATATAGGAATTAGCCATATAAACATATATGTGTTTATAAAGAGAGACTTAGAAGTATGCTGCAAAGTAAAATAATGGAAGTAAACCAATTGGGAGCCTGTAAAAGTAACCAAATTGGAGGGCCTTAAAAAATATAACATATATACACGAAGAATACTATAATTAAAATTTTTTTCTACCAGTGTATACCTAAGGTGAAACATAATATGCTTGAACAATGCAAACAATATCTTGTTTGGTCCAATCCTGAAAAAATATATGCTTGAAGCAAAATGTGTTTGGGGTATATGTTACAGAAGCGATTTTTATACCCTCCATCATAGGATGGGGTATATAACTTTGTCATTGCCGTTTGTAACACATCGAAATATTGCTTCTAAGACCCATAAAGTATAATATTATTCTGGCTCGTGGTGAATATTCTGAGTCGACTAAGCATGTCCGTCCGTCGTCCCGTCCGTCCGTCTGTTGAAACACGCGCTAACTTCCGAACGAAACAAGCCATCGGACTTGAAAACTTGGCACAAGTATTGTTATCGATGTAGGTCGCGATGGTAATTGAAAATGTGGCCATATCGGTCCACTTTTACGTATAGCCCCAATATAAAGGACCTCAAGATTTTGGGCTTTGTGGAGCCTCCAACAGAAGACATATTTCATTCCGATCCGGCAAATTCGGTATCCATGGTGTTGGTATATGGTCCTCTAACAACATGCCAAAATTGGTCCACATCGCGTCCATAATTATATATGCCCCCATATAAACCGATCCCCAGATTTGGCTTGCGAGCCTAAAGAAGAAGCAAATTGTCATCCGAATCCGGCTTGAAATTTGGTACATGGTGTTAGTATAATGGTCCTCTAACAACCATGCAAAATTGTCCACATCCGGTCCATAATTTAATATATAGCCCCCAATATTTTAAACCGATTCCCCAGATTTGGCTTTGCGGAGCCCTCAAAGAGAGAGAAAATTTTCATCCGATCGGCTGAATTTGGTACATGATTTGGATTATGGTCCACTTAACAACCATTGCAAAATTGGTCCATATAGTGTCCTTATTATTATAGCCCCCATATAAACCGATCCCCAGATTTGTGGCTTTGTGGAGCCTCTTAAGAGAGCCAGTAGTCATCCGATCCGGCTGAAATTCTGGTACTATGTGTTGGTATATGTCTCTAACCAATCGTTGCAAAAATTCGGTCCAACTCGGTCATAATTATATATAGCCGCCCATATAAACCGATCCCAAGATTGGCTTGCGGAGCCTCAAAAGAGAAGACAAATTTCATTCTGATCCGGCTGAAATGGCGGTACATTGATGTTGGTATATGGTCTCTAACAACCATTGCAAAAATTTGGTCCACATCGTCCGATAATTTATTATACCCATATAAACCGATCTCCAGATTTGGCTGCGAAGCCTCAAAGAGAAGGAAAATTTCATCGCGATCCGGTCTGAAATTCGGTTCATGATGTTGGCTATTATGGTCTTCTAACAACCATGCAAAAATTGGTCCCATATCCGGTCCTTATTATATATAGCCCCCATATAAACGCGATCCCCAGATTTGGCTTGTGAAGCCTCCTAGAAGAGAGGCATAGTTCATCCGATCCGCCTGAAATTTGGTACATTGTGTTGGTATTATTGGTCTCTAACAATCATGCCAAAAATTGTCCACATCGTCCATAAATTATAATAGCCCATTAATAACCGAATCCCCAGATTTGGCTTGCGGAGCCTCAAAGAGAAGCAATTTTCATCCAATCCGGTTGCTAATTTGACATGGTGTTGAAGTATATGATATCTTTAACAAGCGTGCCAGAATTGGACCATATCGGATCCATAATATATTATAGCCCGCCATATAAAACGTTCTCCAGATTTTGCACCCTCCGGACCTTCTTGAGAGGAGCAAAATTCATATCCGATCCGCGTTCAAATTGGAACGTGTGTTAGTATATGGTCGCTAACAACCATACCAAAATTGGTCGAATCACACAAAAAATTGCGTCCATATCGGTTCATAAATCATGTTGCCTACTTAGGCAAATATTCTATCAAATTTGTATTTTCTAATAAGAAAATTTTGTCAATTTTTATTTCTTAGAAAATTTGTCAAAATTTTATTTCCTATAGAAATTTTGTCAAAATTTTATTTCTATAGAAAATCTTGTCAAATTTTATTTCTAGAGAAAATTTGTATAAAATTTATTCGGTTCAAAATAAATTTTATTCATTGTCAATAATTTTATTTTCTATAGTAAAATTTTGTTCAAATTTTATTCGGTTCATAATTCATGGCTTCCACTCGCAGCCAAAAAGTATCTACCAAGATTATTTATTTCTATAGAAAGTTTTGTCAAAAGTTTATTTCTATAGAAAATTTTGTGAAAATTTTATTTCTATAGAAAATTTTGTTAAAAGTTAATCTCTTTTCTTTGTCAAACTGAATTATATACGTATTGGATCGATCTTTTTGATTTAATATATACCACGTATGGACTTACATACAATTATAGAAGATGGTGTAGGAGGTTTTAAGATACCTTGCCATCGGCAGCCGTATACCGCAACTTAAGTAATTCGGATGTGGATGGCAGTGTTTTAAAAGCAAGTTTCTACGCAATCCATGATGGAGGGTACATAAGCTTCGGCCTGGCCGAACTTAACGCGCCTTTTATACTTGTTTTTTTTTTTTTGAGTGTGTAAATGGTGTACTTGCAATAGTTTACTATATTATTTATGCTTTCTACTTTCCATAGAGCTTTTAAATTTGAAAGTAAAAGGAGTATAGACCAAAAGGGCATTTGGTAAAATCGGCTCAATATCAATTACTAAGTCTGCCAGAGTCGACTAAATTTAATGTCTCACCGGACATATGGAATAAAATATTGCTATATTTACAAAAGCCATTAAATTACACTAAACTAATACCTTAATATGAATTTTAAAATAAAATTAATATTGTCAAAACGAATTAATGAAATTAATATTGTCAAAAATGTCTTGAAAATATTAATCCATAACCTGAAGTTTGTTCTAAAAAGCACAACTTTAAATGCACTTCCAAATGATTCTTCGCAAAGATGTTTTTTTATTTTAACTTTAACACGTTCTTTTAATTCAATTTGAATGACTCGTATTTTTTTTCATATTTTTAATGGATTTTTTAACTGGTTTTTGTTTCAAATAGATTAAAAACTTGGGTAAAACAATTAATAAATGTTTAACAAATTAATTTAAATTTTTGTCAAAACATGATAAATTCCATTCTAGAAAAATTGCGAAATTTTGAAAATATATCAAACGTTTAACAAGCTTATAGAATCATTTTAAAATTAGGTGTGATTATAAACATAAAATATTTCCGCAAATAAATTAATTTTATTAAATATTTTTAAAAAACTTTTTATGATTCTTTAAATACATTCTTACGCTTTCGTCTCTGAAACATTTGACTCCAAATACTTTCACAAATTCGCATTTTTCTAAATGGAAATTTTGTTTACCATTGTATGAAAATATCCCCATCAAAAAAAGCGTAGCCAAAAAAATAGTGAAAATGTTATTTTTGGGAATCCAGATGTGGTGCAAAATGGACCGAAAAGCCCCGATGAATTTACAAATGACATAGAAACGGATGTCCCATTTCAACAGCCGTTGCACTGAAATTGCATACACTAAAGTATTCTATTCCGCAGTTCAATGTTTAGGATGGTGAATTGAAAAAAACTCTTTGTAATATTTTTCAAATAAATGACTTTTATATTTTATATGATTTTTTAACGCATTCTTATCTAAAACGTTCGAACCTAAACATATTTTTAAAAATTTTCAATTTTCTAAATGGAACTTTAGGCATTTCTTTCGGATATTTTGCTAGGTGATCACAAGTTCGGAAATGTAAAATAAAGGAAATCTTGAAAATGTATGCTTGTGGATATAAAGAGGAAATGTGGTCTACGACGGTTCCCCTAGATAATTGGAAGTACATAATTCTTTACCATCAATTATGAGCATCATTATTTCCGACACTTTCTATCATCATTTTAAAGCAAATTGAATAAATTAATAATTTTTTTGTATAAAAATAGTTTTTTTTGAAGTTTTAATACGCCTACGGCCACCACGTGGATACAGGGTAATTATAAGCTTAGTGCATATGTTTGGCAACACCCAGAGGAACGAGGTAGACACATGGTGTACTTTGGTAAAAACGCTCAGGGAGGGCGCCTGAATCCGACATAAGCCATGTCCGTCTGTCTGTGAACACATTTTCTGTGATCAAAAGTCTAGGTCACAGTTTTTAGTACAATCGTCTTAAAAATTTGGCACAAGTATGTGTTCTTAGTGTCGAATAGAACCTTTGATATTCGAAAAAATCGGTATCAGATTTAAGATATAGCTCGCAATATATCTCTTGCCCGATTAATGGATTATATATGCCCAGAAGTCAGATTTTTATCTTTGATTGATTGAAATTTTGAATAAGGAGTCAATTTGTACTATAATACAAGTGTGTTTAAATTTGATTGAAATCTGTTCAGAGTTAGATTAAGCTTCCCATATATATCATTCCCGATATGAACTTAACATTGGCCCCAGAAAGCCAGTGTTTTAACCTAAATTTGCTTGAAAATTTTCACAATAAAGCAATTAGGTACTATAGTCAAGTGTGCCAAATTTGATTGAATATCGATTCTGACTTCGATATAGCTCCCATATATATCTTTCGCCCGATTACACCCATATGTGACACCATGTGGCTAATTTTTTTACTCCGACTTAGCTTGAATTTTGCACAGGAAGTAGAATTAGCATTGTAAACTTGTGTGTCAAATTTGTTGAATTCGTTCAGGTTATGATATATTCCCATATAGTATTTTTCTGGTTTCGAACAAAAATCTCAAAAATTACCAACATTTTTCGCTTTGTAAAATCGCCACTGCTATAGGTTAGGTTAGGTTGGTGGCCAGCCCGATGTATCAGACTTCACTTAGACTATAAGCTCCATTGTGATAACATTTGGTGAACTTCTCTCGTTATCAAGCTGAGTGCTGCCCGATTCCATGTAAGCTCAATTGACAAGGACTTCCTTTTTATAGCCGAGTTCCTTGACCTCACGACAAATTTTTTTTTTTTCAGTGCTGGTAGGGGGTGCTTGGTAAAACCGCTCAAAACCCTCTACCTACCGCCAATGTTAATTAAATAAAACACATAGTAGAATATAAACAAAACACTGACTATCATAAATTTCTGCCAGCAATAAAGGAAATTGCTAATGGACTTGCCATGTTGTTTAATCAAGAAATTATTTTTGAAATTTTTGTAAAGTTTTTGCATGGCATTGTGTGTTTGATCATCGTTCTCTATATAACCCTATTACTGTGTATTACCACCGTTTTTCCAACAATTAACTTTTGCGTGGCAATGAGACTATCAATTTTCTATTATTGAGAAGATGTTGAAGCCCTTTTAGCTAAAAATAAAATCACCTTAATTGCACACCACATAATTAGTTTCTTCAAAATCAATACCATCATTTATGTCTAAATTTTTTTTTTGCCAAGCAGTCAACTATTTTGTTTGCCAAATATTCATGCGCAGAAATAGTTGAAAACCACCTTCGTATCTCCATATGCCACATATTTCTATGGCCACCATCCAATTCTTTTTATATGGAAACGAAAATAGTAGATTATTTAAGGAACACGTGAAAGGAAAGAAGCATAAAAAATTTCCAAATGAGCTATATAGTGATGGCTTGCTACAAAGACTCCTATCATCAATAACTAATAGATTTCGGCAATATTTATTACCTCCACCATTTAGTTATGGAGGGTATATTTACTCTTGTCATTCCGTATTTGTAAACCTCGAAATATTGGTCTTAAGACCCCATAAAGTACTATAATATTCTGGTCCGAGCGTGAATTCTGAGTCAGATCTAAGCATGTCCACTCCGTCCGTCTGTATGAAATTCAACGCTTAAACTTCCGAACGAAAGAAAGCTATCGACTTTTAAACTGGCAACAAGAAGATTGTTATTGATGTAGGTCGGATGGTATTGAAAATGGGCCATATGCGGACCACTTTTACGTTAGCCCCCATATAAACCGTCATCTCGCTTTGCTTGCAGAGCTCTTGAGGAGCAAAAAAATCAATCCGATCCGGATGAAAATTTCAGGTACATGGTATTTGTAATATGGTCTCTCACCTAACCAATGCAAAAATTGGTCCAAATCGGTCCATAAATATATATAGCCCCTATAAACCGAATCCGCAGATTTGGCTTGCGGAGCTCTAACGAGAAGGCAAATTTTATCCGATCAGGCTGAAATTTGCGTACATAGTGCTAGTATATGGTCCTTCAACAACTAGTGCAAAAATTGTCCAATCGGCCATATATTATATATTAGCCCCATATAAAAGGGGACCCTAGACTTGGTCTTGCGTGTCTCTAAAGAAGCAAAATTTCATCCGATCCGGCTGGAATACTTAGTACATGGTGTTTAGTATATGGATTTCTCACAACATGCAAAAATTGTCCAAATCGTCCCATAAATATATATAGCCCCTTTATATTAAACCAAGATCCCAGATTTGGCTTGCGGAGCCTTAAGAGAAGCAAATTTCTCCGATCCGGACTGAAACTTGGATACATGGTGTTTGTATATGGTTTACTCAACAAAACATGCAAAATTTTTTGTCAACATTGGATCCATAATTATATAAGCCCCCATATAACCGATCCTCAATTTTGGCTGCGGGAGCCCTCTAAAGAAGCAAATATTCATTTGAAATCCGTATTAAATTTGGTACACATTGGTGATAAGTATATGAGTTAAACTAACAACTGTGGCACAAATTGCTCCACATCGGTCCAATAATTATATATACCCCCATAATAAACCGATCCCAGATTGCTCTTGGATCCTTTCGGAGGAGCAGAATTCATCTTGTCATCCGTTTGTTAAAACATCGAAATATTGCTCTAAGACCCCATAAAGTATATATTAGGAGCCAACAAAACACAAACCTTTTTTGATGAGCATCTTACAGTTTTAGAATTCTCAATGATTGTTAATAAAAAACTAGTGAAAAAAGTTTTTGAAAACTTTTAGCCAAACAAGTTGCTCAACGCGTTGAAGTCAGGATCTTTGGCAATTTTCGAAAATTTTAAAGGTATACGTACAAAACAAAATTTTAAATAATTTAGTCAGTAAATAATAAGAAATATCTAAAGCGAATCTTTGAGCTAAATGCTCAAGCAAAATAATAAAAAATCAAAAAACGTGAAAATTTATTGAGCCTTTGCTTGCTGTAGCCTCTGAAATAAACATTAATTCAGAAATTTTCCAGCAATTTTTTTATTCTGCATTATATTTATTTCGAAAAAAAGAATTTATATACAGTTTCATATTTTTTATATAGTTCTGGAACAATAAGGTCATAAGAAAAATTGTAGTATTAAGAATTTTTGGATGTGTCATTGTCCGCTAAAAAAATTTAATTTCATTTATTGAAAGGTTCACTTAAATATTATTACTTTTAGTTATCATATGTGCTTAAATTTTAAAATTTTTAATCTATCCTTTAATTATTGCTTTGGAACTTTAGCTCATAGACGGATATTTCACAATATAACACATATGGGTTAAGTGAAGACTTTCATTAAGAAATTAATTTTTTAGCGACTAAATGACCACACATCCAAAAAATTTCTAATCTAAATGTTTTTTATAGTACCTTATTGTCCAAGAGAAATATATAAAAATATGAACGTAATAAAATTTTTTTTTATCGAAAAAACATATAATGCATTGAAAAAAACAGTAAGGAAGTCTAAAGTCGGGCGGAGGCCGGACTATATTATTACCTGCACCACTTGTAAAATCTAATTATCGATACCAATATCACATCCGTCCAATGTGTTGGGCCTATATTAAGGTTTTGCCTAAAATACATAACATTTAAATATCACTG
>PGFW01012464.1:0-10674 GCA_003123925.1 Haematobia irritans | reverse complement strand
ATAAAAATTTTGTAACAAAAAAACAAAAAAAAAATATGATAAAGTTTGAAATTTTCGAAGAAACCCTCTAGCAAAAGAAAAACGTTTTTGGTAGACGTTTGCAAAACGTTTCTTTCACTGTGTGTATAAAATTTATTCATATGTATATCCACTTTACGCAATTTTAAAATCTAAAGTTCCATCTGCGAAAATATTTAATGCAACAAATGTTATTCTCCCTGCTCTGAGTAATTTATTCCTTTATTACATCTTTTTCAATAAGGTCATTTCCATTTTTCCACTCTGAAGCAGGCACTTGGTTGGCATAAGATGATGATAGCCACAATGGAATTTTATTCAAACATCCCATAAAGGATATCCATGGCAATCTAACAAATGTATTATTATACTCTGGCAGTGGTTCGATTGTTAACAACGATGACGACTTTGATTGTGGCATTATCCTATAAAAGGACTGAATTTTCCTTTACGACAAAAGCATGCAGGGATGCGAATATCCAAGGAACATTCATTTTATTAATGCATTGAAAAGTTGTATTCATGAGATGTGGATGAGTACAAATTTGCAGTGATATTTGGAGTGGTTTGGAAGCTAACATTTCTCATAAATTGACATTGCATTCATTGTTATTATTATTGGACTGGGATAATTTGTAAGCGATATCATGCATCGGTGAAGGTTTGAGAAGAAAACAAATAGCTGATGAAGAGGATATTCATTTAAAACCAATTAAATGATATGTACTCGTTCCCATGTAACTAACATTAACAAGCCTCCAATACGGAGATCTAGAAATTTGAAAGATGAACACAAAAAACAAAACAAGTGAGTAAAATAGAAAGACGGACTGTGGCGACTACCATCGCTGTAATATTAAAATTTTTATTGCTATATGAGGTTCAAGACAGACACAATTTTAGGAAAATGTACTCTTTTCAGAAACGTATGCCATTTTGGAGTCTAAAACCTCATTGCTAAAATATTAACTGTATTCTCTGAGCAATAATTCAGAATTTTCAGAGTGAAACTTTGCCCTCCAAAATTATATGAATCTAAGTCGTGATTTAAATTTAAGTCTGAACAGATATTGACCAAATTTGGCATGAATAGCTAGAAAGTAATTTCAACTTCCTGTTAAAAATGTCACGTAAATTGGGTTAAACTTTCGCCTCTGTGGTCACATGAATGTAAATCGTACGAAATCGGGAGCTATAACTAAATCTGAAACGATTTCTTCCTAAATAAATAGGGATATATTCTTACGCTTTGGGACGCTTACAAGAAGAATCTGAAAGAATACAAGCGAGAACTGAGAAAGGCTCAGCATAACTCTTGGAATGTTTACTGCAGCAGTATTGAGAATACGTCCGAGGCTTCCAGACTACGGAAGGTACTAGCATCCACTAACTCCGCTCACGGTTTCATTAAAACATCGGGGCAATTTGAGCAACTTCCAGTGAGGAGACGCTGGAGGTACTATTGGACACACATTTTCCTGAAATCAGACGGTTGGAACCATGTACTGGCGGTGCCACAGTTGCTTCAGCGGTCTTTCCTGTCGAGGAACATTGTAATCGGAACTAGAATAAGATGGGCGCTAAATAGCTTTGGATGCCATTCAAATCCCGGACCTGATGGAATTACTCCGGCGGAGTAAACGCTGGTAACTGACAAAATTATCGCCTGGTTGTCGGTGAATATATAAAGGATGTATCAACTTAAATCATATATCCAAGGAAAGTGGAGGGAAAACAAAAAGTCGTTTTCATACCTAAAGCGGGAAAAGCCTCTCACTCGAATGCGAAGGATTTCCGACCAATCAGCTTATCATCATTCCTACTTAAGACTCTGGAGAGGATGATAGATATTTATCTTAGAACTAGCGTCGATTCAAGTTTGCTCTCGAAACGACAACATGCATACTCGAAGGGCAGGTCTACTGAGACCGCATTACATGAACTAGTCAGCTTTATTGAAAGCTCACTATCTGTCAAAGAATACACAATCGTGCCGTTTCTAGACATCGAAGGGGCTTTAATAACGTCCATCCGAGCTCGATATTAAATGGACTGGCAACTCTGAATGTTGATCCAGGTATACTTAGGCTGTTAGACGAACTTCTAAGGAAGAGACGCATTTCAGCCACACTAGGACAAGCAAACATACAAAGGTATGTGAACAGAGGCACTCCTCAAGGAGGAGTTCTATCACCTCTTTTTGGAAATGTTGCTATAAACAACCTTCTGGTTTCCCTAGAAAAAGAAAGGATACAAGTGGTGGCATACGCAGATGATGTGGCGCTAGCAGTCAGGGGAAAATTCCCATCCACAATCAGAGATGTTATACAAAGAGCCCTCCGGATGACTGAGAAATGGGCGAAAGAGAATGGTCTTGGAGTAAATCGTGCCAAGACAGAATTAGTCAAATATTGCAAAGATCGCAAAACTCCCACTGTTAAGACCATATCCTTAGGGGGTATTGAAATTCCCTTTGGTGAGTGTGCAAAATACCTTGGCGTTATTCTGGACAGGAAGCTAGAACTTTAAGGCTTAATATTGAAGAAAGGGGAGAAAAGCGGGAACGCTAGCTGTTAATATCCCTCGGCAAAAAAGGCAATAGGGAAAAAGTGGGGAATAAAACGCGAAAAATTGTAGCTTGGCTATCCCACGGCAAGTGGTTAAGACCTATATGCTATATGGTTTTGTATGTAAGACAGGGAACAGATTCCCTTTCAATGTCAATGCTGCACTATTGCCATTAGAACATTTTGGCCAAACACGTCAGCTGCAACAACGGCTGTGCGGTTGCGTGAGCTATCGCTGTGGTCGGAAAAAATGTACGGCCACAGTTCGGTCCTCAAAATAATGCCAGATGTGCCTAACGTAGTGGATTACACTCTGGCGAAACCACTTTTCGACAAAAACTTTGAAACTCTAATTCTCAACAGTGAGGCGTGGTGTGCACAGACCCCGGGAATAAAAAGATATATAGATTTCTACAATGATGGCTGCACATTTTGGAATGGACAAGTGGGTTTCGGAGTATATTTCTTTAAGATCTGGAAGCTTCGAATAACGAAAAGATTACTAATCACTGTAGTCATTTTTCAAAAGGGCCCCCCGCTGAAATAATTAGCAATAAAGAGAGGTGGCGAATTGGCTGAGAAGTTATGGTTCCAAAAATTGTTGACATTAATATATACTCAGACAGTCAACCTGCAATAAAATCGCTTGGACCGTCTGTGTTCCTTTACTCAAAACGGCCATTGACTGCCGCAAATCTCTAACCCGAGATGGCTTAGCAGTAGCCAATATTCACGGCTAATTGCGGTGCCTGGCCATAGGAACATACGCGGGGAATTGTCAAAGCAGAATGAGTTAGGCTTTATATGAGCTCGAAAACGGCCAATCGACTGCGCAAATCTCTCAACGAGATGGGCTTAGCAGTAAATATTCACCTAATATGGGTGCCTGGGCCATATGAAGCATACCGGGGAATGTCAAAGACAAGATGAGTTAGGCGGAGGCTAGAATCTACTTTGCAATATTCGCAGGGGAACTAGAATATGTTGTATGTCTCTTGCCAACCTGCAAGCTCTTACTGCGTGGAAGGCACGTTCATGACGGCAAATGCTCGATGGGAGAATTGCAAGGGGTTGTCATAACGACACCAAGCAAATATGGCCATTTAATACTTGAACGCGCACAACTAGACTATGCTAGTGGTTCTCAAGAGTCAGATATACTTCTGATATCTGCTATAACCGGGTCCGCTGCCTGGCGAATAGGCGGAATTGGAAAAATATTGTTGCAAGTATAATGACTATTGGTATGAGATGTCATGATGCGGAGGAAAAAGAATCATTTAAACACCTCTTGTGGTGAGTGTCCGCTGCATTTGTGTAAGGCGTAAGCAAATTTTAGGGCACATATAGCTCTAAGATTTCTGGCGAGCCTCGAAAAAACGTTTAACTTAAGCACGTCTTGCTAATGTTTTTTGAACAATCTGGTTGGTTTCACCATAAGAATATTCGAAGAAGGTTCAGCGTTAAAAATTAGAAGTGGCCCATATGTATATAGGGTTAAATATGGTATCACAGTGGACTGAATATGCTAAGTGAGAGGCTGAACTTATGGGACTGTCACTTTTAACCTAACGCTAACTAAACTACATACTTGCTGGCCAATTTTGAAGTCGATTGGACGAAAAAGACTGTTTTTCATATGTTCGTGTGTAGAAGTGTATTTGTATTTTTGAACTCCAAAATGTTAACCAGATTATCTTTAAGATGCAAACATATAAGCGTAATAAACTATATAATATGTTTGTAATTAATATCTGCTTAAAAGGCCGTCGCTCAAAGAATGCTAGTGAAATGTTCTGTTTTGATCCGGAAGTCTGGTGCGAAATTGGCGCAGAAGCTGATCTATTTAACATGGCTTGTCATAAGGACGGATGATCCACAGCTTTCAACAGCCTTTGCACTGACTTGCAATCACTTCTTAAGGTTGTGAATGCAGAATCCAGTGATTTGATTGTGAATAAAAGAAATTTTGTGACTATTTTGACAAATTAAATATTTTTTTTAAACTTTTTTTTGTTTTTTAATGCGATCATATAACGCTTGTGCTGGAAGCGTTTTGACATCAATTATTTCTAAAATTCGACAAATTCATCTCTAGACAAGGATTATAGGCATTTTTTTTTTCGCGCAAATTTAATTAATTTTGCACTTATTTTATCAATATTTTAATCTGTTCTTAACCATTTGAAAGCAATAAAAATTTTAACTTTGCTTAATATCGCTAGCATTATTAAAAATAGCCAAATACTCTGTGAGTAAGCAGTATATAAAATCTTGGGGACTCTTGAAAGAACTCACTGTACAAGCTATTTAAATAGACATGCCTTAAGAAGAACTTCAATTTTTTTGGGGATGATCGCTAATGTTCGTCATGAAACATGTTGGCCACAAAATATTTTTCAAAAAATTACCAATTTTTCTAGAATGAAATTATATCATATTTGCTGAGATAAATTGCTTGGCACTATATTGAAAGCCCGATGGTGGCACAGTTGGAAAATGATTATTTTCTCCACATAAATTATTGATGTTTCTGATCAAGAATTGGAACGCCCAAAATGGAGTACATATTCCAGTAGATCAGTATCACTAAAGGACTTGTGAAAAGGATTCATTCGACACCGAACTGAAACATGAACAGGTCGGCGTGAATATAGATTTTATATGAGCGTTTTTTAATTAGATATAACAATGACGAATATACAAAGTTACACTTGGTAAATAGGTTAGTGGCATTATATAATGGCATCCTATTCCACTCCAGTTGTTGGTACACAGTGGGTGAATGTCTCTCTTATCACTGAGTGCTGCTGCCCGAATTCTATGTTAAGCTCAATGACAATGGCGAACCTCATTTTTAATAGCCAGAGTTCGAAGCGCGTTCCACATCAGCATTGAAAACAGCATTAAGACAGAAGCTTTCGAAAACCACTCAAGAAAATGTCACCAGCAATTACTAGATGTGGGATAATCCAACGCGCTGAAAAACATTTTTGTGTTTGGTCGAAACTGGTTGATCAACCTGTGTGAAGCGATTGCTCATTGCAACGGTCTCTAGTTTTTAATCATTCCATGGCCCGATCAACAGCTCGCAATAATAAATTAATTGTTAGCATTAAAAGAATCATTGCAATTTTGAACCGTTAATCGCCTGTTTCAGATAATCCAGGCTAACTTATGAAAAATAGTTGCTTGATTCATTTTGGGTATGCAGGCTCCACATGAACGATGCACCCAAAAAATTTGATATGTATAAGTCTAACATTTATTGAATAGCTACAACAATTCAAGTTTGTGTATCGTTTCTTGTGGCGTTCAAGCAAATCGTAGCAAAAAATAATAATAGCGGAGGCATTCAAAATTTTTAAGTGATTTATCTAGCAAAAAATAAGAAAGAATATAACTATTTGGGCTTAAAAGATATGATGTGTCAGGGTGATAACATAATACTGTTTGCACCAAGTACAAACAATTTTGTGTTTAAACCGAACTCTGAATTGATCTATGCTTGAAGTCAGAAATAAAGTTTGGAGTATATGTTAATAAGAAGCGAAATTTGTTGAAGGGGTGCGATCTGGCAGAAAAAACGAGCCTAGACTTTGTATTACCAGAATGTGATCACAGACAAGACTGGACAGCTAGCTAAATAACACTTTGTGGGTGTTGGCATACATATGGCAAACTTACAATACCTATATCACAAAGTGGTTAAGGACTATAATTTACTCAGATCAGCCCTTTCAAACAATATATGTTTTTCTTGATAAGTGAGAAGGCGGCTTAATACTTATAATAAGCAAAAACAATAGGTTTTTCCCTTTCTTATGATTCACAACAATAGCATCTTATCGGCTTTACATCGCAATCTGCTTCATTCAATCTTAGCCCCATATTGGGGCTGCTCGCTCGACTTGCCTATTCCCTGGCGGGTATTTCATTCTTATGCTTCATTGCATAATGCTATCTTGGCCATATTGTTTTGGCACATAATGGTCATTTGTAGAAGAGATTTTGTTTTATTTTATTTTTATTTAGTTTTTTATTGTTTGTTGTAAAATTAATGGAGCTTTTTGCCTGTTTGGTTACACGTCATGCCAGCAAAATGCCAACAAAACCATGGACGCTTTGTTGTGTGCTTCGTGTATTATAATAATACTTGTACATATTTATATTGTGAATATAAGTTAATGGTTTTCATGACTTTTTTGTTCTTTTCATTAAGACCATCATAAAAAATGGTAGCAGCCAAGCGAATGATGACTTGTCTGCTACTAGTTGGCGTAATAAATTGGGTCAAAAACTAAGACAGTTGGTATGGGTAGGAGGAAATTACATGTAAATTCGCTTTGGTAATGGTCAAAGACAAATTCGCATCGCTAGATGGATAATAATCTATAGTGTGCCTCAAAAAACTGCAATAAAAAAACTCATAAGTTGTGACGTCAAAAGACATACTTAACAAATGTGACCATTGGAAGCATCACTAACTTGAGTAGATTTTTCTACAATATTTTCAATTTGTAATTTTTCAATAATATTATTGCCAAAAAAGAAAAAAAAAGTGAGTAACGTAAAAAGTCGGGCGGCGCCGACTATATCATACCCTAAACCATCCCTACGGAATTAGTAAACATAAGCATTTGTGGGGTATGAGTGGTATAGATAACCACATTTCTATATGTAAGAACATTAAGGGGTACATAGTTATGGGAGTTTTATCACAATTTGAACAGAAATGTCTGATATTAGGAGCTATAGTTGATTCCCAAACTACAGAGTTTGTATGTCACTAATATTGCTCCAATTATTAAACAAGTAAGTAAAGTACGAAAGTCGGGCGGGGCCGCTATATCCATTACCTAAACCGACCCTTAGTGAAATTAGCTAATCATAAGCATTTGTAGGGTAACATTGATATAGGTCTGGGAAGATAAACCGCCAGTTGGCATATTTAAGAAAATTAAAGGGTAGGCATGTTAATGGATGCTTTGTCTCAATCTAACTATAGCTCATAGTCAGCTTGTTGCCAGGGAAATGTTCGGGAACCAAAAAAATTAAATTTAAACCAAATTTTGACAAAACAAGAAATGGTTTTAAGTATTTATCATATTAAAACAATGAAAATGCCAATGTAATGTATATAACGCTAGAAAATAATTTGTTTTTAACGGCACAACGGTTGCCACAGTTGGAAGAATACTACCAAAAATAATATTTTTGTACCCTCCACCACTAGGATGGGGGTATATTAACTTTGTCATTCAGTTTGTAAACACGATCGACAATATTGCTGCTATAGACCCCATAAAAGTATATATATTTGGGTCGTGTGCAAATCCTGAGTCGATGCTTGAGATGTCGCGTCCGTACCGTCCATCTGTTGACATATCAACGCTAACTTCCGAACGAAATAAGCTATCGATTGAAAGCTTGGCACAAGTAGTTGCTATTGATGAGGTCGGATGGTATTGCAAATGGGCCATATGCGGTCCCACTTTTTACGTATAGCCATATAAACGGAACCCCAAATTTGGCTTGCCGATCCTCTAAAGAGAAGCAAAATGATTCATCCGAATCCGGCTGAAATTGTTGTTACATGGGTGGTTGGTATTATGTCTCTAACACGAATGCAAAAAATTGGTCTACATCGGTTCATAATTATATATAAGCCCCCCTATAAACCGGATCCACCTGATTTGGCTTTGCGGAGCCTCTAAAGAGAAGTAAATTTCCTACCGATCCGGCTGAAATTTGGTAGGCATGGTGTTAGTATATGGTCTCTACAACCATGGCACAAAATTGGTCCACATCGGTTCATATTACAGTTTGGCTGATAAGTCCCCGGTCTTACAAAGAAAAACACATTTTTTGTCAAAATTCGTTTTTATTATTCAACATAGTTCCCTTCAAGAGAGTTACAACGATTATAATGACCTTCCAATTTTTTGATACCATTTTGGTAGTATTCCTTCTGTTTTGCCTCAAAATATGTCTCAGTTGTGGCGATCACATCTTCATTGGCAAGCCAATTTTTTTCTCTGCGAAGCGTCCTTTTTGAGGTCTGAGAACAAGAAAAAGTCGCTGGGGGCGCAGATCTGGAACAATACGGTGGGTGGGGAAGCAATTCG
Organism: Haematobia irritans; assembly: GCA_003123925.1. NCBI lineage: Eukaryota > Metazoa > Arthropoda > Insecta > Diptera > Muscidae > Haematobia > Haematobia irritans. The sequence continues at coordinate 1,961 of PGFW01012464.1, read as the reverse complement.
AAGCCGCAATTGCATGAAATTTTTGTCAATAATTAACAGGTTTGGCTGATAAGTCTCGCTGGGTTAACAAGAAAAAAACACATTTTTTTTTGTCAAAATTCGTCTTTTAATAGCCCTCATCATAGATGGGGGTATATTAATTTGTCATTAACCCACGTCTGTCAACACCATCGAAATATTGCTCTAAGACCCCATAAAGTATATATATTTTGGTCGTGGTGAAATTCTGAGTCGATCTAAAGGAAAAAAAACATGTCGTCCGTCCGTCGCGTCTGTTTGAAATAACGCTAACTTCCGAACGAAACAAGCTATCGACTTGAAACTTGGCACCAGTAGTTGTTATATTCGATGTAGGTCGGAATGGCTATTGCAAATGGGCCATTATCGGTCCACTTTTTACGTATAGGCCCCATATAAAGGGACGCTTCAGATCTTGCGCTTGTGGCAGGCCTTAACAGAAAGTAAATTTCATCGCGATCCGGCTGAAATTTGGTACATGGTGTTGGTAATATGGTCTTTAACAACCGTGATAACTGGTTCACCATGCGGTTCACTAAATGTATATATAAGCCCATATAAAACCGATCCACCGATTTGGCTGGCGGAAGCCTCTAAGTGAAGTAAATTTCATCGAATCCGGCTGAGAATGTGGTACATGGTATTTGTATATGGTCTCTAACAACGTCAAAAATTGGTCGCATAAATGCGATCCATATTATATATAGCGCCCATATAACCGATCGAGATTTGGGATGGCGAGTCTCAAAGAGAGAAACAAATTTGCATGCCGATCCGGCCTGAAATTTGGTAGCAAGATGTTGGTATATATGGTCTCTAACAAACCGATGCAAAAATTGGTGCCACAATCGGTCCATAATTATAAGATAGCCCCATATAACCGATCCCCAGATTTGGCTTGCGCGGAGCCTAAAGAGAAGCAAATTTCATCCGATCGTCTGAATTTGGTACATGGTGTTGGTATATGGCCTCTAACTACCGGCAAAATTGGTTCACATCGGTCAATAATTATAATATAAGGCCCGCCATAATAAACCGAATCCCAGATTTGGGTTGCGGAGGCTCAAAAAGAGAAACAAATTTCATCCGTCCGCCTGAATTTGGTAAGGCATGATATTGGTATTGGTCTCTAACAACGCATTCGCCAAAGATTGGTCAACATCGTCCATAATTATATATAGCCCCATATTAAACGTTCTCCAGATTGACCTCCGGAGGCCTCTTGGAGGAGGCAAGTATATGGTCGCCTACAACCATACCAAAATTGGTCCCAATCACACAAAAATTGGTCCATATCGGTTCATAAATCATGGTTGCCACTAGAGCCAAAAATAATCTAACGCAAAATTATTATTTCTAATAGAAAATTTTGTCAAAATTTTATTTCTAGAGAAAATTTTTGTTAAATTTTCATCATTGTCAAAATTTTATTTCTATAGAAATTTTGTTCATTTTAATTCGATTCATAATCATGGTTGCCACTCGAGCGCCAAAAATAATCTACGCAAGATTTTATTTCTATTTAGAAAATTCGATTTTAATCAAAAGTTGATTTCTATAGAATTTGTTAAAATTTTATTTCTGTAGAAATTTTTGTCAAAAAATTTCTCTGCTATAGAAAATTGTGTCTAAATTTTTAATTTCTATAAAAAAATTTTGTGAAAATTTTATTTCTATAGAAAATTTTGTTTAAAATTTTATTTCTGTATGAAATAATTTTGTCTAAAATTCTTTTGTTCTACCTTGTCAATCTGAATTATATACGTAATTGGCATCGAAATTTTCTTTTTTAAGTTTAATCATATACCACGTATGGACTTACATACAACTTAAGTAGATTCGATTCTGGATGGCAGTGTTTAGAAGAAGTTTCTCCAACGCAATCCATGATGGATGGTACATAAGCTATCCCCTGGCCGAACTTAGCGGCGTAATATACTTGT
>PGFW01012439.1:484-12563 GCA_003123925.1 Haematobia irritans | reverse complement strand
GTGATGCAATTTTCAGTGCAACGTCTGTTGTAATGGTGGACATCCGTCCTATGTCAAGCCCATGTTAAAATCATCGCTTCTGCGCCAATTTTGCACCACTTCCGGATCCAAAAAGAACATTTTCACTACTTTTTTGGTGACGCTTTTTTTGATGGGGATGTATAAGTTTATTTTGGAATATATATTTTCAAAATTTTTTTTGTGATTTATGGTGACGAAAGCGTTCTGATTTAGGGTCAGAAGAGCTAGAAAATTACTGACAAAACTGAGTAGAATATATCGGATATTCAATTTTTTTAGGAAACTGGTATTGATACTACCTCCTCCGGCTTAGTAGATACCTCACAAATCGGTTGGGTACGTATGGGAACAACTGTAGCTACTAATGCTTTGCTAGAACGCAAAGGAGACCCCGTTGTTTTGGTAGTAAACAAAGGATTTCATGATTTGCTCTATATAGGCAATCAGGCAAGGCCAAAAATATTTGAATTGGATATAAAGAAACCATCGAATTTATATAAAACTGTTGTAGAAGTAGACTGTCGCATTATACCTGAAATGTCCAAGGAGAGATGCCAATTAAAGGAAAGTAAGTTCATCTCAAACTCGAATGTAATGAAGAGAAAATTTCTCATTTGAAATATTTTTAGAGGACTCATGGCGTATTTTAGAAGGAGCTGGAGGATCTCGTTATCTGGAGATGCAACCTGTTGATGAGGTAGCTGTACGCTCCTCTTTGGAAAAGGTGAAACAACAGGGTATAACCTCTGTGGCCGTGGTCTTAGCTCATAACTATTCATGTCCCGAACATGAGTTAAAAATTGGAGCTATAGCCAAGGAACTAGGTTTCGAATATATAACCTTATCCCATCAAGCAATGCCTATGTTTAGATTAGTGCCACGAGGTTATACCACCTGTGCTGAGGCTTATCTTACACCACATGTGGATCGTTATTTGAATAGGTGAGAAGATTCCATAAAAAATAAGAAAACGATTGATTTTTATTTCTTTTAGTTTTAAATCTGGTTTTGACAAAGAATTGTCAGGCGTTGAGGTACTTTTCATGCAATCGGATGGTGGTTTAACACAAATCAATAAATTCCGTGCCTCTAGAGCTATTTTATCTGGTCCTGCTGGTGGTGTTGTTGGTTATGCCATAACAGGATCTCGCGAAACTGATTTGCCTTTGATTGGTTTTGATATGGGTGGTACCTCAACAGATGTGTCCCGTTACGCTGGTTCCTATGAGCATGTTGTGGAAAGCACTACAGCTGGTATTACCATACAAGCTCCTCAACTCGATATAAATACAGTGGCTGCTGGTGGTGGTTCTCGTCTGTTCTTCAGATCCGGTTTGTTTGTCGTAGGACCCGAAAGTGCTGGAGCACATCCTGGACCTGCCTGTTATAAGAAGGGAGGACCTTTGACAGTAACCGACGCCAATCTTATTTTGGGCCGTTTAAAACCAGAATATTTTCCAAAAATATTTGGTCCACACGAAGATGAGCCCTTGGATTATGATGCTTCGAAAAAGAAATTCGATGAATTACTTCAGGAAATCAATGAAAGTCTTAAGCAACAGGGCTCTAAGAAGCAAATGTCTATGGAGGAGGTTGCTCTGGGTTTTATACGTGTGGCCAACGAGGCTATGTGTAGACCCATAAGAGCTTTAACCCAGGCTCGTGGTTTAGATACCTCCAAACATGTTTTAGCTTGTTTTGGAGGAGCTGGTGGACAACATGCCTGTGCCATAGCCAGAGATTTAGGAATTTCCAAAGTTCTCATACACAAATATGCTGGTATACTTTCAGCTTATGGCATGGCTTTAGCCGATGTGGTTCAGGAAATACAAGAACCCAATGGTCTGGAATTTTCTAAGCTCAATGAGTCGGCATTGCAAAAGAGTTTAACAAATCTGAGGGAGAAATGCCAAAAAGTTTTGGAGAAACAAGGCTTTCAGGACATTAGTATAGAATCCTTCCTGCATTTACGTTATGAGGGTACCGATTGTGCTTTAATGTGTACCCAATCGAAGGAATCCAGAGATTGGTTGGATGGATTTGAAAAGACTTTCCTAGATCGATACCGCACAGAATTTGGTTTTGTTTTGCAAAATCGCCGTATAATTGTGGATGATGTAAGAGTTAGAGGTTTGGGAAAGAATAAAACACCACCTGAATTGGAAATTGAAGCTGCCACCAATGAGAAGCCTAGTAAAGATGGTGTGGCAATGGTTAGTTTTGATCAGGGCACTCTCGAGGCTCCCATCTATTTAACTGAGAAGCTACGCTACAGACATAGAATCAATGGACCAGCTATAATTATAGATCAATTGTCCACCATATTGGTGGAACCGAATTGTGAAGCTGAAGTCACAAAATATGGCGATTTAGTGGTTCATATTAAATCCTCACAAGACACGCGAGTGGATGAAAAATTGGATGCTGTTCAATTGAGTATATTTAGCCATCGATTTATGAGTATTGCCGAACAAATGGGAAGGTAGAGTAGCATTAATAGAAATGAAGTCGGGATTCGTATTAAATAGACACTCTGTTTTTTTTTTCTTAAAGGGTCCTTCAAAGAACATCCATATCTACAAACATTAAGGAGAGACTGGATTTTTCTTGTGCCTTGTTTGGACCCGATGGTGGTCTGGTGAGTAATGCTCCACATATACCAGTGCATTTGGGTGCCATGCAAGAGACCGTGCAATATCAATTGAAAGTAAGGGGTAAAACTCTTAAAAATGGTGATGTTATACTCTCCAATCATCCTCAAGCTGGTGGGTCCCATTTACCAGATCTGACAGTGATAACACCAGTGTTTTATAAGTAAGTATGAAGTATGAAAGACTACTGTAATGATAATCAAAAAATTCGATTTTCTTTTTTGCAGAGGCCATAATACCCCGGTTTTCTTTGTAGCCTCTCGTGGCCATCATGCCGATATTGGTGGAATAACCCCCGGCTCAATGCCTCCACATTCGACGTCTTTGGCCCAAGAAGGTGCCTCATTTAAATCATTCCTTATTGTTGAAAATGGAATATTCCAAGAAGACGATGTGGTGAAACGTTTTACCACACCCACCGCTGCCGAGGGAGCAACAGGCACTCGTAACCTTTCCGATAATATTTCCGATTTGAAAGCCCAAATTGCCGCCAATCAAAAGGGCATACAATTAGTTTCGGATTTGATTGATTCCTACGGCTTGAATGTCGTACAGGCCTATATGGGTTATATTCAGCAGAATGCCGAAATTGCTGTGCGTGATATGCTTAAAGAAATTGCCAGAATTACCTACGAAAGAACTGGAGCCTATATTCTAGAAGCCGAGGAGTTTATGGATAATGGATCGCCCATTAAATTGAGAGTTAGTTTAGATGCCGAAAATGGTTCTGCCATTTGCGATTTTACGGGTTCCGGAACAGAGGTATGGGGTAATTGTAATGCTCCCCGGGCCATTACATTATCAGCCCTAATTTATTGCTTACGTTGCATGGTGGGTCATGATGTGCCTCTGAATCAAGGTTGTTTGGCTCCCATCCACGTTATAATACCCAAAAATTCCATATTAGATCCCTCCGAGGGGGCAGCTGTTGTGGGAGGTAATGTATTAACCTCTCAGCGTATTGTTGATACAGTACTCAAGGCCTTCCAGGTGTGTGCTGCATCTCAGGGTTGTATGAATAACACTACCATAGGCGATGAACAATGGGGTTATTATGAAACTGTTGCTGGTGGTTCCGGTGCTGGCCCCAACTGGCACGGAGCTGGTGGAGTTCATACACATATGACAAATACACGTATTACAGATCCCGAAATTATGGAATTGCGTTATCCAATGGTATTGCAAAGGTTCTGTTTGAGAACCGATGAGTCTGGTGGTCGTGGTTTATATAATGGTGGTGAGGGGGTTGAACGCCATATTTTATTCCGCAAACCGGTAACGTTATCGGTTCTTACCGAACGTCGTACTCTGCAGCCTTATGGCTTAAATGGTGGAGAACCTGGTAAGAGAGGTTTGAATATACTACTGAAACAGGACGGACGTATAATATCGTTGGGTGGAAAAACGTGTATTAATGTTGATGCAGGGGTGAGTTGCTTTTTTTAAGACAATACAAAATCCGGATGATATTTTAATTGGAATTTTTCAATTTCCAGGATATTTATGCCATGAAAACTCCCGGTGGTGGTGGCTATGGTAACAAAGCTGCACAAAATCCTACAGATAATGTAAAGGAAGTAAGTTCGCAATTCGTAGAACGTGGATCTGTATATGAATATCGTCAAGCTCAGGAATCAGTATGAAGTCGTTAATCTTTCCCCATATATACCAGTTTTAACCAACATAAAGTGCAATAAAATTTATACTATTTTTTCCAACAATACTACACTCTGCGCTGATGATGAAACAACAAGGATTTATAGCCATTTTAAGTTATACAAAAAAAGATATCCATGTGTCCAATTTGGTTGAGAAACAGCGATGCATGAGGTACAACAATGAGACCAATGATCTTGCAGTTAGTCAAATATCAGGTGAGTTGCTTTAAAGAAAATATATTTCCCTATTGGGAAGACCAGACGAGAGTGTCAGAATAAATTAAAATCGAACAGGTTGATAAATATAGTATTAACCCTCTAATGCCCATTTTTTGTTTTGTTTGATAAAATCATACACGCCGCCTTTACGCGGTCTTGCTTTCCAACATGATTAAGCGAACTAAATTATATGTATACATATTTTAATATTTTTACATTTATAGATAAAATACAAAATGTCTTACACCAGAATTTTTTGTTAATCAATCCGGCGGTTTCTTCCATGTCACTTCTTGCAAAATCGTATTTTTAGCAAAACTATTTATTTACACTTTAACTCAATTGATATTGAGCGTTTATTAATGGTATGGTGAACCGAGATTGTAGTTCACTCCAAGACGAATTTCGTGAAAGTCGTCCAAAATCAATTGTTCCGAAAACCATTGATGTTGTAAGCCAACTGATATTGCATCATCGTCATGTGACCTATGGTGAGATTGAGACATTCTTGGGACCAGCATATATTCAATATTGCATGAATATTTGATCCTCACAAAAATTTGTTCGCGTCACACAATTTGTAAATCCCTAAAAGATGATCGCTACATCAGTTTCAAATTGGCTGTTCGTACTTCAAAGACCATATTTCCGGCAAATGTGAGAAAAGCTGATTGGAATGCGTTCAATATGATGGTACTGGAAATGCCACAGACAAATATATGCACTGTGCAAGATATCGAAAACGTGGAGCGGATTTCAAAGGCCTTCAATATCTAACTGAAAGCTGCATGTCCTAGAGGAAAGGCAAGGGGGGAAATATGAGGAAAACCTGCAGGAAGCTCTTTAACAGGGCAAAGTCCACCAGAGCTCCGGAGGGATGGGACGCTTACAAGATAAATCTAAGGGGATATAGTCGAAAACTGAGAAGGGCTCAGCACAACTTTTAGAATGATTACTGTATCAGTTGAAATACGCCCGAGGTTTCCAGCATGCACAAACTCCGCTTCAAGTTTCATTAAAACATCGCAGGGCAATTGGACAACGTCAAGTGAAGAAACGCTGGAGGTACTATTGGACATACATTTTCCTGGAAATAAGACTGTTGAACCACCTTCTGGCCCACAGAGGATCAGGGGTCATTTCCTATCGAGGAAATTCTATCGGAATCTAGAAAAAATGGGATTTAAACACCTCTTGTGCGAGTGTCCTGCCTTTTGTGTAAGGCGTAAGCGAATTTTAGGAGCATATAGCTTCAGATAATTGGCGGACCTGGAAATCGTTAACTTAAGCAGTCCGCTAATGATTTTGGAACAAGCAGGTTGGTTTAAGAGAAGAAAATAATCGGATGGGTTCAACGGTAAGAACTGGAAGTACCTATATGTAATAGTGGCAATTTTAGTTAATGTGGTATCACAATGGACTGAATGGTCTAAGTGAGCCTGAATCAAATCGGGCTGCCACTTTAACCTACTCTAAGACAAATTATCCTATACCATTCTCCATCCCATATCTCTTATTGTTTGTGAGAATATTACTCTGACTGGCGGTAACGCAACGTCTGCGTATGTGAACGCATCTGCCCTGTAGTTAATATGGATTTGAAATATAACTTATTGAGAGCAAAATGTAATTCCTTAGGCACCACCTGATTATGAAAAACCCTGCAAAAAGCAATAATAATACTACATATACATTATGTTTTTAATTTTATTTCCAATTGATTTCATAAAACCAAATTTTCTTTATTTATCTTTATTTTACATATTTTGCAAACAGCTGATTATGACATTAATTGATTTGAGATTCTATATGTGTTTTGTGGTTGTAGTTGTGTGTGAAATGGGTGATTGATTGATTGATTTTATATTTGTTGATTTGATCTTTGACAATTTGTTTTTGTTTTTAATTTGCATTTATTTGTTATTTAAGTTTTTTTTATTTGATTTTTAGTGGGTCTTTTTTGGGATGGCCAATTGGAGCTCTGCTGTAACGGTTTGTCTCTATTTGCTGTTATTGTTATTCTATTATTCATACTAGGAAGGGATTTTGTTTTTAAAAAATTTTATAGTTACATAAAATGAATTTGCTTAAGTGAAAATATAGCAGGCAAATAATTATTTAAATAATATACACTAATAGTCATATATCTACATACAATATATATAAACAGATATATCATATAGAATCATATAGAAAATATTGTAACAAAACAAAGATCGGTAGTGTTCTTCATAATTCTTGGTTTTCTTTTTGGCAATGAACTTAAACTGGGTGAAAATGGAAAGCGAACAATAGATTTCGTATCTGGGAAAGCTGAGCGACAAGCTGTCCATAAGAAATGTTCCTATGCTTCTTATGGGAAGAAAGGGGCTACCTAATCTCTTAACAAAGGATTTATGGTTTCAAAAACTAGATAAACTATATCCCTCTTGATGTAAAAGATCGCTGATTGCGTGCCTCACTTTTTCCAAATATTTTTTCTAATTTCTATCTCCAAATTAACGTCATTGTTTTTGCTTCTCGCTGACTTAGCCATGTCTTTGATTTTGGCCAAAGTGGACAAGGGATATCCTTTCCACAACTTTGCTGGAAAATTTCTGTTGCATCCTCATTCCGCCTCAAATATTTGTCTCAAATTTCTTCTTCCGAACTATCGTTTTTGTATGTTTTTATTTGGCTGCTGATGACTTATTTCCATCTTTTAATGGTAGTAACAGCAGAAATGTCTAGAAAACAGCAGAAAGTCTGCTGGAACACGGAAGCAGCATAAACAACAAGCGTAATCTGCCGTTGGTGCATCAGTTGGAGTTTAAATTGCAAATGAACTTCATATCATATCACATACGACCCAGATCCAGGCACGGACATCCTATTCCGATACCAGACCACACCACAATCCTACGTGACATAAAGGAAAGTGGTTTAAATGCTCGTGATCAACGAATACTCGGATACTTGTATTACCCGTGGGGTGTTGCAGTCCTTGGGCTACGAGGAGTTGTCCGAGAGACACCTCACTCTCAACATAGGCATATCAAAACGGTGATATTTTCACTCATTTTATTGGAGATCCAAACACTCAGAATGTCTCCCTGGAACTTCCCTGGATTGTGACCAGCTAATTGTAATACAATATCTTCAAAAGTTTATCATCAAACCAAATACATTGCTCTCTTTTCATTTTCAAATAAATATAATCCACATGAGTCTTTCTAGATTTTTTTACGGAATTTGAATTTTGAATTAGGGATTTTGTTTTTTTTTTTGCTTCTTTAATTTGAAATGTTTTTTGTCTTGTATTTTTCTTTAATCTTTTATATAATGTTCATTCATGTTTTTTTCATAGTTTTTATCACAGATGGCTCAAGATTTTCAAAATAGTTTTTCATACTAGGCAAATAAATCCTAAATAAAAAATTGTCCACTGAAATCTTTTTTTTTTTATTTTTTTTAATAAATTAGAAGAAAAATACAATTTTACAATACAGTGTGTTTCCGGTTCAAGGTTGTTGCAAATCGCTTGACTTTTATGCAACATTTGTTTTATTGATTAATCGAATTCTTTCATTAAAATCACATTGAATTTATTTAACCTAAATTAATTGTTATTTGTATTATCTTTACATTCGATTGGTAATAATACATAATTGTTTTATATTAAAATAGGTCTTGTGTGTTTTTACCTTTATAGAAAAACACAATATTTTTATGGCCTTTTGTTATATCAATTAAACATTAATAATTCAATAATTTTGCATATTTTATTTTTATAGAAAAAAAATTACAAAACAATTATTTAACTTTGTGTTTGTTTTTGTGGGAAAATTTAAAAATACAATATCTTTTATTATTTTCTTTTAGTCTACAATTTAAATTGTTTTCTGTTAGTTTATATAAGTCTGTTCAATTCGTTTTTATGTTTTTTTTTTTTGTTTCTTTCATGTCTTCTATAAAATCACCAGTTTTATTATGCCTTGGCATCCATTCTTTAACTCCTTTTAGGTGAATGTGTGTATGTTGGGTTTATTAAAAAAAAATGTGGCAACATCGAAATTCAAGTGTTCATATGTAAACATTAAGAGACCTTTCTACTTCTAATTGCAAGATTTTTAAATAGATGATGTCAATAAGGCGGATGATGATGCTGCTGTTGCTTGTGGTGGTTGGCTTGTTTCTTCTGTCATCTGGCATTGTTAATATTGTTTGGTGGCATTACTATGATGGCAAGTGCAAATCTAATCATTTATACGAATTAATGTAGCTGTAGCATGTTTGTTTTCCGCTTCTGCAATGATATGAAATTGGATTTTGTATTGAAAATAGTGGTTTTGTGATAATTTCTAAGACCCATTTCTTAATAAAACTTTTTTACTATTGCAACTCCCCAAAATGTGAAGACATTCCATATCCCTAACACGGTTGGCCCCTCGAGGCCAAAAATAAAATCTACACCAAATAATTGTGAGAGAAAATTTAATAAAGAAACTAACAAACCAAGATAAACTTAATATCAAGTTTTATTTGTATTTCTAATTTTATACAAAAATTTTATTTTATAACAGAATTTGTTATCAAATTTTATTTCTATAGAAAATTTTGTCAAAATTTTATTTCTATACAAATTTTGTCAAAAATTTTATTTCTATGGAAAATTTTGTCAAAATTTTATTTCTATAGAAAATTTTGTCAAAATTTTATTTCTATAGAAAATTTTGTTAAAAGTTTAATTTCTATAGAAAATTTTTGCCAAAATTTTATTTCTATAGAAAATTTTGACCAAATTTTTATTCAATAAGAAAAACTTTGTCAAAACTTTTATTCTATAGAACATTTTGTCAAACTTATTTCTATAGAAATTTTGTCAAATTTATTTCCTAATTGAAAATTTTATTTTTATAGAAAATTTTTTTAAAAAATTTTATTTCTATCTGAAAATGCCGAAATTTTAATTTGTTATAGAACATTTTGTTAAATTTTTATTCTATATGAAAAATTTTGTGTAACATTTTATTTCTAATAGAAAATTTTGCCAAAATTTTATTTCTATGCAGCATTTTATCAAAATTTTATTTCTATAGAAAATTTTGTCAAAAATTTTATTTTGTATAGAAAATTTTGTTAAAAGTTCATTTCTATAGAAAATTTTGCGAAAAATTTATTTCTATAGAAAATTTTGCCCAAATTTTATTTCAAAAGAAAAATTTTGTCCAAAAATTTTTATTTCTATAGAAGCATTTTGTCAAAACCTTTATTTCCTATAGAAAATTTTTGTCAAACTTTAATTTCTATTGAAAATTTTAATTTTTAATAGAAAATTTTTTTTTAAATTTTAATTTCTATTAGAAAATTTTGGCCCGAAATTTATTTGTATAGAGACATTTTGTTATAATTTTATTTCTATACGACAATTTTTGTTAAAATTTTATTTCTATAAGAAAATTGGCCAAAAATTTTATTTATAATAAGAAAATTTTGTCAAATTTTATTTCTATAGAATATTTTGTCAAAATTTTATTTCTATAGAAATTTTGATCAAAACTTGTAAATTTGCTGACTGAAATTTTATTTTTATAGAAAAATTTTTTTAAATGTTTATTTCTATAGAAAATTTTGCCGAAATTGTATTTGTAATAGAACATTTTGTTAAAATTTTTATTTCTATAGAAAATTTTGTTAAATTTTTATTTCTATAAGAAATTTTGCCAAATTTTATTTCTATTAGAAAATTTTTGCCAAAATTGTATTTTTTATAGAAAATTTTGGGCCAAAATTTTATTTCTATAGAAAAATTTTGTCAGAAATTTTATTTCAATAGAAAAAATTTTGTTAAAATTTTATTTCCTATAGAAAATAATGTTTTCAGCATTTTATTTCACTAATAGGAAAAATTTTGTAAAGATTTTTAGTATCCATAAGAAAATTTTTGTACCAAATTTATTTCTCATAGAAAAATTTTTGTTCAAATTTAATTTCTAATAGAAAATTTTTGTCAAAATTTGTTTCTTATAGAAAAATGTTGTCAAATTTTTTTTTTCATTTGTTGTTATTGTGATTTAATATCTTCAAATCATTAATTGTGTGATTTCAGCTTAAAAACCAATGCATTGACTAAACGATTTGTCAAATAATTTTCCAAAATTATAAGAAGTCGATTAGTCCAAATTTGTCAAAAAATGTTATTATTCAAATAGAAAATTTTTGTCAAGCTTTATTTCTATGAAAATTTATTGAAAAATTTTATTTCTATAGAAAATTTTATCAAAACATATTAATTTCTATAGAAAATTTTGTCAAAATTTTATTGTGTATTGTTGGCTTATTCTTTTACCAAATTCATTATTGTTGTTTTGAATTGCAATGCATTGACTAAACTACAAGTTGTAGCTCAGGGATGATAAATGAATTTTTGACGAAAAAGTAACTAAAAAAATAAACTTATACTTTTACCACTAAATTTTCACAAAAGTTTCGACGCTTATCGAAGCTGTTTTATGGAAATGGGACTATTTTGGTGTCATATGAGTCGAAAATCTGGACCAATTTCAACAAACTTTGGCACACATTTATGTTTGTCATTGAACTCCTTGTGGCAAAATTTATAGCAAACTCAAAAAGAAAAACTCTGGACTTTTGAGTTCGTGTAAGTACATATCGAGCAAATGATATAATAAGAGGGCTATATCAAAATCTGAAGCGATTTCTTTCCCAAATTCAATGGCTCATAATCCTCAGACTAAACACGAATTGGAACTAAAACTGGTTTGGAATTTGATCATGAAAAATTGTATTCAAAGATAGACGGACATGGGTAGTATCAAACTCAATTGACCGCTCTGAAGGCATTATTGATAAAGACACCATGTGGGTATGACTAAATAACAGTAGGTTACACGAAGTTGATTACCGTCTTTTGTTTTTATTAAATTTTTATTAAAGAAAAAAAATCGTCCACGTTTATTCTTATATGGGTCAGAATTTTCTTACAATTTTACAAAAATAATGGCGACCATCTTGCACGTATTCCGTATGGCCGTAAATACATTTTTGCAATTTTTGAAACTCTAATTTTTTCCTTTCAATCTACGATTTCTTTTAACAAGTGAATAAAAAAATAAGCTACGTCTAATCAAATTTTGGCTTGTAATTTTGTCGAAAAATATTTACCTAATTTTGTGAAATTGATAATGACATCCGCGGTTTGTAATACAAATTTAGTTAAACATTTTCTAAAATTAAAATAATTTTATAATATTAAACCAAAATTTTTCCTTTCTGGTGGATTACTGTTTTGGAGTAATATATAGAAGTAACTTTCATGAAAAAGTGCCAATGGTTCGGCAGGTCCGTGGCCATGGTGCTTTGGCAGTCAAAAAAGTATCAAAAAAAAGGTAGGCAAAAGGTGGTCACTTTATCATTCCTGGGGGTAATCAGCGCGCATTCGAATATCGTAAATTGTCATAATCGTATCGAAAAAAAACCTGTCGATTACGATTAAAAAGTTTGGATGCACGGCATTCGAGTCAAAAAATT
>PGFW01012430.1:9216-23619 GCA_003123925.1 Haematobia irritans | reverse complement strand
ATAAAATGACCTAGAGGTGTTAACGGATATGGCAAACCATAAACATCACAATCGATACACATACAGGGTGATGCAATTAAAACGATTAATTGCTTTTCTCTTTTTCCCATCAAGGGAAGAGATTAAAGGAGAGGTGGGAGAAAGATAATTGATCTCTCAACTAATTTGAATTATTATTGAGGAAGTTTGTTTACATTCATTTTATACCACATATGGATCATTAAATATTGTTGACGTATATGTGTGTATATACTCAAGATGACTTTAATGATGAACCAAACAAAGGGATATCTAATACAAGACGCACGTTCTCATATACTTTGAATGCAATAAATCAGTCGCTATGTTCGTCAAAATAAGAAATATAAAATTTTAAAAATTGTGAATGAATATTTTTGTGTTTTTTTTGCGTTTATCATAAACAAATAATTAAAAAAAATAACAAAACTCATATAAGCAAATTTTTATAATATCAAAAAAACTAAATTTGTCTTTCATTGTTGTCGTCACAACGTCTTTCGATAGTAGATAGGTCTAATGACGAACTAGGGGAAGTTTAGCAAGAATATAATATTTAGTTATTGTTTACAATTTTTTCTTTGCCATATAAACATTGGGTGGAAAATACTGCTAAAACCTCCATTTCAAAATCACGTGTCATGCGTCATTGTCATAAGTTGATAGCGCACATAGTCTAATGGGTATAGGATAATGGGGGTAATATATACACACAAAGATTTTAATGAGCGAAAGCGAAATTACGATTTTGATGAATAAAATAGGGAAAATCGAAAATTTGCCGAAACCATAGGATGTAACGGAGGACCGCAGCAAAAGTGGAATACGAAAATAAAAAAAAAAAAATAACAGCCCACGAAAGTAACCCGGAAAAAGTAAAGTTAGGCCGGATGTTTATTTTTCGAAATAGATGTTAAGAAACCTAAAACTCAAAAAGGAAAAATGAGACGAAGCTCGTAAAAGAAAAATGCTGCATTTTTGACGATTATTACTAACAAAAAGTATTTGGCAATAACTGCTATTGTGATTAGATGAAGCATGGTCTATTGTGGATTAAGAATATATGTTAAAAATTGGGCAAATCTAAAAATGTTTATTATTGTGAGTTGAGAACTAATGTCCGAAACCGATATCGGGTTTGATAATTGTTAGAGAGCATAGCACTGGATAAAAATTTATACAACAATAGCATATTATTGTGGAAATTAGGGACAGTATAGACCGTTAGAATTGGCAAAGGTAAACTGTTATAGGGTTGTATATTGGTTTGAAGAATTATTCTTAGCGAATATCGGGTTTGGTACTATTTCTCTGTCTGTCACCTGGAATAAACCTAATTGCGATTTCAATTTATGCAACTCGCTTATGCGTATTGCCAATAAAAAGCCATCTAACAAGTTATTGCACGAAAACAGTCCATTTAATGAAAATAATAGGTTAAATAATTATTTATTAAATGAGCAATAATACGCCTATTATTTATTGGTACTCTCTTTATTTGGCCAAGCTCTATTGTTTTGTTCAAAATGTAAATAACTTTTCATTTATTCGAACTGGTTCTTCGCTATAGACAGCCAATGACTATGTCTATTGTTCGAGCCGGAAAGACTAAGTAAGGCTTCTATCTTTGCGTTTCTTATTTTTTAATAGGTGAATTGTTATTGGCTCGGCACATTATCTTATCAATATCGTAGTCATTTATTTTTATGAGCAACAAAAAGTTTTAGCAACACTGTAAATTGGTTAAGCGAAAACACAATTTCTAAGTTTACTTTAAAATGGCTAATATTAAAATTTTGCTACCGGCTTGGATAAAATAAATAATAGAATTCATTGAGATAATTCTAAGAAAACAATATCTGGAAATAATTGGATATTAAAATAATAATTTTTTAGTTTGAATATATTTACGAAACAATATAAGCTATTAGCGGTAAAGCGACAAGTAGCTAAGTTAAAACTTAATATATGAAACATAGAAAGGCTACGCGAATCAAGCTCGATAATGAGGGTAACGGTAAACCTGAGATATATTAGCAAACATTTTCTCAGCAGAATAAAATTTGGACAAAATTTTCTATAAAAATAAAATTTTGACAAAATTTTCTATAGAAATAAAATTTTGAAAAAAATTTCAAAAGAAATAAAATTTTAACAAAATTTTCTATAGAAATAAAATTTTGACAAAATTTTCTATAGAAATAAAATTTGCACAACATTTTATATAGAAATAAATTTTGATTTTAACAATTTTCTGTGGAAATAAAATTTTGACAATTTTTTCTGGAATATTTAGGAAATAAAATCGTTGACAAAATTTTCTATGAGAAAATAAGAATGTTTGACCGAAATTTTCTATCGATAATTGACGAAATTTATAGAAAATATTTGACTAAAATTTTTCTATAGCAATAAATTTTGGGCAATTTTATGCTTATATAGAAAAATAAATTTCGACCAAAATTTTTCTGAGATAAATGAAAATGATTTACAAATTTATTAGTAGTAACATTACAATTTTTACAAAAGATGTTCTATAATAGGGATAAAATCTTTACGGAAATTTTCTATGGAAATAAATTGTTGACCAAAATTTGTATGGAAATAAAATTTATGCACAGAAATTTTCTACTAGAATTAAAACTATTTTGACAACAATTTTTCTATAGAAAATAAAGAATTTGACGAAGTTTCCTGTATACGAAATAAAATTTTGCTACAAATTTTGATGTAGGAATTTTAAATTTTGAATCGGAAAAGTTTTGCTATGGAACTCAAATGTTTGACAAAATTCTTCTATTACAAATAGAAAGATTGGCCAAAATTGCTGCTAATAAAATAAAATTTTGATAAGATTTTCTGATAGCTATAAAAGTTTAAATAAAATTTATCTATAGAAAATACAATTGTTGACAAAATTTTTCTATAATAAATAAAATTTGTGACAAATGTTTCTATACAGAAATGGAAACAAAAATTATGGCAAAAACTTTAACAGAAGATAAATTTTAAACAAAATTTTCATAATAGCAAATAAAAATTTTGAGAAAAGTTTCTGCTATATCGGAATAAAATTTTGACAAAATTTTCTATTAGAAATAAAATTTCGACAAAATTTATTCTATAAATTAAAATTTTGACAAAATTTCTAAAAAAAAATATTTGACAACTTTCTATAGATAATAAAATTTTGACAGAAGATTTTCTATAGAAATGTGTTTAGATGTTTTTGACAAATTTTTCTTATGAAATAAAAATTTTGACAAATTTTCTATAGAAAATAAAAATTTTGATAAAAATTTTCTGTATTGGGCGAAATAAAGATTTTGACAAAATTTCTCCTATAGAAATAAATTTTGACAAAGTTTCTCCTATGGAAATAAAATTTTGACAAATCTTTTCTATAGAAATAAAATTTCGACAAATTTTCTATAGATAATAAAATTATTGACAAATTTTCTATTAGAAATAATAATTTTGCAAAATTTTTCTATAGAAATTAAAATTTGACAAAAGGTTTCAATAATAGAAATAAAACTTTGACAACATTTCTTATAGAAATAAATTTGACAAAATTCGTTTTTATAGAAAGTAAAATTTGATAAAATTTGATGTGAAATAAAATGTTGACACAGAATATTTAATCAAAGCTTTAATTAAGATTTTTCAAAATTTGGTAGATTTGTGGCTAAAAATTTTTATTTCAAATTTTTGGTAGTTGCATTATTGGTCTCGAACATAAATATAAATTTCTTGTAAAGAATTAATAAACAAAATGCTAATATGAAGTTTCCAATTGAAAAATACAGAAAATCCCAATTATATTGAAATGATAGCGCGATTTTGGAAAGAGTTATATCATGCTATTCGCACGTTAATAATATTTTTAATTGACTGACACTGCCATGTAGTGTCTATGTATGAATTTCGGCCCTGCACTAGTGGTATGAGTCGATATTATTACGTCGACGAACACCCAAGCATGAAACAAGAATTTCTCCCCTTTAGGTTTGTCGGGTTAAATATATTGAATTTGAGGGGTTGCATTAATAGGACAAATTCTAATACCAAAATAAGCAAAAGTGTATACTGTATACGATCATATAGTAAAATACAATTGGATGATTTAGAGAAATATAGAATTTCAGGCTGATGTGAGCAATAAGTGATGAAATTATTTGCAATTATTAATATGTTTGGGTAACATTAGAATAGAATTTAATTTAATGTTTGCGTTAGAATTTACACATTTAAGTTTTTGTTATTTTACTAAGAAAAAATATAATTGTAAATTAAATAAAAAATTTTCGGAGATTAACAAGTTTTTCCCATTCACAAATGGCTCTCAAATGATTGGCATATATTAAATTCACACATAATAATGTTAATTGTGAATTGCAATAATAACTGATTAACACTTTGGTTTTTTAAATTTAAGTAAATTAAAAAATTTTATTTTAAATTAATTTAATTTATTTTAATATTATATATTTAATTTAATTTTTTTATTTTTAATTTAAAAAAATATATGTATAAAATGGTGTTAAAAAAAATCAATTCTAGATTTTCATATGTCACATTTCGATAAATGATTTAATGGCTCTTACGATGAAATATATGATGCTATAGATGAATATTATATGATGAAATTGCGGTACAAATAAAACAGAAAAAGCCAATTATAAAGGCAATCATGGCAAATTAAAAAGTTGGTAACAAAAGTAAAACACATGTACTGACATATACTCAAGCGATATAAACAAAAGCATAAGCATAATAAAAAATTATCAGTCAAGTAAATCAAAAAATATATAAAATTATGTTATTATAAATATTTCTTATTAATACATATATAATTTTCCCCTTCTCTTTCCAAGACTTTAAAAATAGTTGCCCTCCTTTGGCCGCCTATGCAGTCGGAGCCATCTGTCATCGAGCTGGCCGGCAGCATAAGAGTCCTTCACGTCGTAGTGCGTAGTCAACAAGCGCAGCACGCTAAACATCGAGCATCACCGGCGGCTTCTATCAAGCCGCCGTGCTGCTTGCTGCTTACCCCCTCTACTGCTGAGACGCTGCTGCACCTCTGAGCCTCAAGTTACCGAGCATAATATTACACCACCGGAAAAAGAAAAGAAAACGCGAAAGAGGTTTCATATCACGGTGGTAAAAAAGTTCCAAAGGCATTTCTCTCAGGTGTCACAAGATGAAGAAGTTAATTAACTGTAAGCAATCACTACAGAAGCTATTTGAAACTTTTCTATTGAAATTTGTTGTTTATTTCGTAAGTTTAGATTTACTTCCTGTGCTTTAGTCAGTGACTATTTCACCTGCAGTAGGACATCTTTAATGATCAAAGATCAACCATTCTGCGATTTTATTCCATGTTTTTTGTTATGTTTACTTAAGGTGAGTTTTTTTTTTTTTGTTAATTTCACAAAAAAAAAAACAGAATTTTTAATTGTATCAAATTAAAATTAAATTTAAATTATATTAATATGACACTAATTAACTTAAATTAATATAAAAATAAAATAGAATAAAATTTTGACAAAAATTTTTGCTTAGAAATAAAAATGTCGACAAAATTTTCTAAGAGAAATAGAAATGTCGGCATTAAATCTTTCTATATAGACGATAAGAAATTTGCTTGACACAAGATTTTAATGAAAAGCTTTCCCCTCCAATTGAAGAGTTTTTTGGTGAATTTTATTTTCAAAATATTTGGTAATTATGATTGCACGAAATAGATTATAAAAACATAAATATCTAATTATAACATATAACAATATAAAATAATAAACATATAAAATATAATAAAGTTATAAATATAAATAAAACTATAAATAAAAAAATAAATATAAATATAAATATAAATATAATAAATATAAAATAAATATAATAATAATATAATTATTAAATATAAAATTTTGTTGTTTTCTTTCTTGCCCCTGAATTAAAAAAAAATTAAATATAAATATAAAATATAAGATGAATAATTAATAAATAATATATTATTAAAAAATAAATATAAAATAACTAAAATAATATAATATATAAAATTTAATAAAATATATAAATAATATAAAATATAAATATAAAATATAAAATATAAATATGTAATCTAACCCGGACAAAAATATATAAATATATAATTATTAAATATAATACAAAAATAAATAGATAAATATTTAAATATAATATTTAAATAAATATAAATATAAATATCAAAAAATAAAAAATAAAAATAAAATAATAAAAAAAAATTAATAAATAAATTAAAATATAATAATATAAATATAAATATAATAATATAATATTAATATAAATATAAATATAAATATAAATAAAAATGATATAAATGATAAATATAAATTATAATATAATTAAATATAAATATATATATAAATTATAAATATTAATATAAATGAATAACAATATAAATCATAAATTAAATATAAATATAAATATAAAATATAAATAATAAATATAATATAAATATAAAATATAAATATAAATATAAATATAACATATAAATATAAATATAAAATTAAATATAATATAATATAAATAATAAAATATAAATATAATAATAAATATAAATATTAAATATAAAATAAAATTATAAATATAAATATAAATATAAATATAAATATAAGATTATACAAATAAATATAAATATAAAAATATTTAAAGTATAAATATAAATATAAATATTAAATATAACATTATAATATATATAAATATAAATATAAATATAAATATAATATAAAATAAAGTAAATATAAATAAATAAAATATAAATAATAAATTATAAATATAAATATAAATATAAATATAAATCTAAATATAAAATATAATATAAATATAATATAAAATATAAAAAATATAATAAAAATAAATATAAATATAAATGATAATATAAATATAACATATAAAAATATAAATATAAATAATAAAATAATAAATCATAAAATAATAAATATAAATATAAATAATAATATAAATATAATATAAATATACCAATATAAAATATAAATATATAAATATAAATAATAAATATAAATATAAATAAAGATAATAAATATAAATATAAATATAAAATACAATAAATACAATAATAAATTTATAAATATAAATATAAATATATAAATATAAATATAAACTATTTAAATATAAATAAGTAAATATAAATATAATATAAATATAAAATATAAATATAAATATAACTATAACATAAAATATTAAATATAATATATAATAAAATATAAATAATAAATATAAATAATAACTATAAATATAAATATAAATAATAAAATATAATAATAAATATAAATATAAATATAAATATAAAGAATAAATATAAGAATATAAATATACAATATAAATATAAATATAAATAAATATAAATTAAAATACTAAATACTAAATAATAAAATATAAATATAGAATTAAATTAAAATAATAAATATAATATAAACATATAAATATAAATGATAATATTAAAATACTACAATGTAATATTTTATTAACTACTAAATAAAATATAAATAAAATATAAATATAAATATAAAATATATATAAATATAAATTCAAATATAAAAAAAAAAAAAAAAAAAAAATATAAATGATAATATAAGTATAAAGTATAAAATATACAGAATATTAAATGATAAAATACTAAATATTAAATAATAAATATTAAATATAAAATATCAAATTATAAATTAATTAAATATTAAATAAATAATAATTATAAATATAAATAATAAATATAAATATAATATTTTAATTAAAACTAATATAAATATAAAATATAAATAAATAAATATAAAATATAAGTAATAAATACTAATATAAAGTATAAATAATAATATAGAATTATAAATATAAATATAAATATACAATCAATAATATAAATATAATATAAAGTATAAACTATAAAATATAAATATAAATATAATTTAAAATACAAATATTAATTATAAATATAAATATACAATCATAAAATATAAATATAAAATACTACAATAAATATAAGTATAAATATAAATAATTAAATATAAATATTAAAATATAAAATAATAATATAAATTAAAGTATAAATTAAATATAATATAAATAATAAATCATAAACTATAAATCATAAATCATAAATATAAATAAGAACTATTAAATATAAATATAAATATAATATAAACTATAAAAACTATAAATATAAATATAAATATAAATATTAAATATAAATATAAAATGATAATATAATATATAATATAAATATAATATAAATATAAATATTAAAATTATAAATATAAATTATTATTATTAAATTATAAAATATAAATATAAAAATATAAAATTAAAATTATAAGACAAATTAATAAAATAAAAAAAATAATAAAAACTAAAATAAATATAATAAAATTATAATATATATTAATTAATAACATAATTATTTCTTATTTTATCATTAAAACAAAAAATTTTAATTTTTAAATAACTATCTTTCAGTGATTATATTTATTGTTATTTAAATAAGTTAAAATTGTTTATTTCTTTATTATATTAAAAAGAATGGATATCACCTCACTCGATTTATGTTCTAATTGGCTTTCTCAGAGTTGTCTTATACCACAATATTCTAGTTAAAAAAAAATATCAAGGAGAAAACGGTTCAAAAATGTATACCAAATGCTGTATGGTGTGGCCACCGCCGATGAGCGTCATGTCTTTGGCAGTTTCATTAGCCGTGAAGCAGCCTTTCGTCTAATGTGCAGTGTATGCCCTCCATTGGGTACCGTCGAAATATTACCCAAAGATCCTGCGAGCATTGAGATCTCTGAGGAATACTCTGTGGAGGATGATAGCAGCTGTTCCATTAGCGGCAACGAAAGTCCCGCCCAGGCAACAGACAATGCAAATTCCACAAATGAAAATCAGACGATTTTAAGACGTTCCGTTGGTAATTCCAGTCTAAGTATTGCCGATAGCTCTGGCCAGCATAAACTAAGGCACTCAGACATTCCGTAAATGCCAAAACAGCAACAAATAGCGCAGCTTCCATAAGAGCCTCGGCTCCACCAGCAGCCGGCTCAGCAGCACTACATTATGTGAATGGTGGTAGTGGGGCCGGAGGCGGTGGTATTGGTCATGTTATTATGTCCTCCATAAATGGCCCGGCAACGGCTATTGGTTGTCCTGGACTCGACAGTCATGCTAATCTCACATTTATTGCTGGCACCGCTTCCACAACCACCTCGGCGACCACAACGCCAACCCCATCGACTCCATCGTCGCCACCCACCATATTCTCATCATTGCCACAAACAAAAGCTTATCAAATTTTAAATAAATTTAGAACCTTAAGCAATAAACTGATGGTCAATGTAAAATTTCCCACTGAAATCCATGTGGTATACTTGGGCGCTATGCTCACCGTATTACTGGCTGTATTCACCATATTCCTATTGTATCGGATATTAGATATAGAAGCGAAGACGAATACCTATCGATCTCCTATAGAATTTAATTGGGTGAGTACTTACTTGGTCTATGAAAGAAAAAACTTATTAAAGAAATTGTTTGTTTTTATGGTTTACAGCAATCTGCCAATAATGATGATATATTTGCCGAAGCTTTACGTTTCCAAAAACAATTGCAAGTGAAAAGCACTGAAGAAGCTCAGAATATACTTAAAACGAATTTAGATCAAATCGCTAAGGTGAGTTTAAGACTAAGGAGTCTATTATAAAAAAAGGAAAAAAAGGGAAGTTATAATATAACCCAAGTTCCTATTTGATTGGTTCCACTGTTCGTTTTCTTTGTTTGATCTCATTTGTACAGAAAAAATTGTTAGAATTGATTTTTATCAATTATATGTCCACGCTCCCAACTATCTCGATTTATTGTGTGGGGTTAACTTGTCACATGTTTTTGTCTTCTTTCTTAGAATCTAATATTCCATACCCGTATTGTTTATTTACATTTCTCTATCTGGACAACAAGTGCTTAAGATAAGTTAAAAATATACATTTTTATCACTTTTCATTAAATCGTTTGAAAATCGTGAATCTAAAATGCTTTATGATTTGTTGTGTTAGGTCGTCGATAGGTAAAACTTGAAAGAGAATAATGATTTACACATAAAGCAACAAGAAGAATAAATAATTGCTAAGCTGAGCACTAAAAAAATTAAATCGGTAAATTTGAAATGATATCCCACTTTTATAAAGTAAAATAGTCTTGATATTCTACCCTTAGTTTCTGGAATCAGAGTTTTATTTTAAATTGGAATTGTTATATCAGTGTAGTGGCTTCCAGAAGGTCATAAGAAGCTTCTATTTTCTGAATTCATTAACACACACCATGTGTGCATAAAATATTGTCGATTTAGAATTCTTACAAAGATATATGGTCTTCCACAAAAAAACAAGATTAGCATAATTATTGATTATAATTATTTATGAATTGATATGACAAAGATTGAATTAGCAAAGAACATTTCTGCACAAAATACCCCACAGAAATTAAATTTTAACTTAAAATTTCCTAGAGAAATGAAATTTTTCAAATTTTTCCTTATAGAAATTTAAATTTTTGAATAAATTTTCCGAAAGAAATGAAACCTTGAGAAAAATTCTATAGAAGAATGGAAACTTTAGAAAATTTCTTATAGCAACAGTTAACCCTATTGAAATTAGAAATTTTGGACAAAATTTTCTATCGAGAATAAATTTTTAGCAAAATTTCCTATAGAAATAAAATTTCGACAAAATTTTCCATTGAAAATATAATGTTATAAACAAAATTTTCATAGGTATCTTAGCTATATATCTTTCATAGGCTTATAGCTTGAATAGTCCATAGTAGGTTTCTCGGTTTCGTAAAGTAGTAACTTTCCCTTGTATTAAAGAAAATGTTTACATAAATAAAATGTTTACCAAAATTTCTTTAGTAGAAAAATTTAACAAATTCTTCATATAGAAATAAAATTGTTGATAAAAATTTCTATAAAATAAAATTTTGACAAATTCGTTATAGAAAAAAATTTTGACACAATTTTCTATAGAAATAAATTTTTAACAAAATTTTGTATAGAAATAACAATTTGACAAAATTACCAAGAAATAAAACTTGACAAAAAATTCTATCCTTAATACAGAAAAATTGAAAACATTTTTCATAAATTCTTCTTACTGTAAATTTAATTGTGAAAATTTGAAATTTCGATAGAGAAAATATAACAAATTCTTGAAAGTAAAACGACACAATTCTCTATAGAATGAATTTGCAAAATTTCCTACTAGGAAATTAATATTTTGGACAAAAATTTCTCTGCAAAATAAAATTTTGGACAAAGATTTTCTTTGAAATAACAAATTTGCAACATTTTCTATATACTTGACAAATCTTATAGAAATATTTTGGCAAAATTTTCTATAGCAAATAAAATTTGAACACAAAATTATTTAGAAATAGGACAACATTTTTTTGTGAAATAAAAATTTTGAACAAATTAATTTATAGAAAATAAAGAATTTTGACAAAAATATTTCTTTGCGAAAATTAAAATTTTGGCAAAATTTTCTTGTATCTGAAATAAAATATTTGGAACAAAATTTTTTAGAATAAAATTTTGACAAAAATTTTCTATTGAATAAAATTTGTGCAAATATTTTTATTGAGAAATAAAAATTTTTGACAAATTTATCTTGGAATAACAATTGTGGCACATTTTCTTTTGGATAATGAAATTTTGACACATTGGCCTATTGAAATTACAATTTTGGCAAAATTCGCTAAGAAATGAATTTTTGACAAAATTTCCTATAGAAATGAAATTTCTTGCATCAATTGCCCTATTGAATGAAATTTTTTGAAAAATTTCCTAAGCAAGTAAAATTATGACACAAGTTGCCTATTGAAATTAAATTTGACACATTTCCCATATAGAAATAAAATTTTGACAAAAATTTCTATAGAGATGAAATTTGACAGAGTTTCCTATATACATTGAAATTTTACACATTGGCCTGATTGAAAATGAAATTTTGACACAATTGCCTTTGAAATGAAAATTTTGACAAAATTTTCTATCAAATTTAATATCTTTTAAATATTTTAGTTTTCGTGTTAGGAAAGTCAGTATGTTCTCGTTTTCGTAAGATGTTAGTAAACTTTTTTTTGTTTTTTGTAGTTTTTTATATAATAAAAGTTATTTTAAAATTTTTCCTGTTGACATAATTTATACACATTTCTATAAAAAATAAAAATTTTGACAAAATTTTCTATCAAAATAAAATTTTGAAAAAATCTTCGTATAGAAATAAATTTTTGACAAAAATATTTATTAAGGGGGGGGATTTTTTTTTTTTGTCTTTATGACAAAATTAAATGAAATTTTCACAAAATTTTCGTATAAAAATAAAATTTTGACAAAAAAAGAAAATTTTTTGGACAAACTCTCTATAAGAATAAAGTTGATACAAACAAATGGTTTTTATGGGAAATAAATTTTTTAGACAAAACATTTTCTATAGAAACAAAATTTTGACAAATTTTCTATTGAAAAAAATTGTTTGATACAAATTTTCTACACATTCAATATCTTTTAAAATTTTAGTGTTTCGTAGTTAGTCCTAATACTAGGAAAGTCGATTGTATATTCGTTCGCTCGCTTCGTAAGCCTCTTGTAGCAACAAAATTTGAGAAATACCTTGTTGTACATAGCATATTTTTTAGTAGGCTCATCCAATTTATATTCCGCAAAAATAATCAGCAGATTTGAATGGGGCTTACAGATGTGAAAATTTTTGTCTTAATGTTGATGACATTACCGTATGTTAGAGACAATTAAGTCAGTCCCAGAATATGCTATATAATGTTGATGCCTTTGACTATATTAAGTTCACTTGAAAATTATTTGTTGAAGGTCTTTAGACCTGTTTTAGCCTTATAATGAGATGACACCACGGCAACAGTATTTCCTTTAAATGTTGCCGTTTTTAGAAGGCTTTTTTGTCCGAAGGCTTCTAAAAGGATATTTTGAGCAAATACCTTCAACATTGTTTTAATTTCAAAAGAACATAACTCAGCTACATTTAATTGCATGTAAACAACCAGAGATATTTAGATTTTGAATAAAAAACAAAAAAAACTAACAGTTTGAGTAAATTCTTAACTGGCCCGTCTCCGTACTCAACATCACTGTTACTCCTTCACGCTCCTTCTTCGGAACAACATTGTGAAACAACAAGAAGGTAACATGAGATGAATTAAATGAAGTAAATTAAGTTAATTTAAGGATTAATAAATGTAATTGTAATTGGTATTTTATTCGTTTCTTGAAATAAATATTTGAAATGGAATTGATGATGGAAAATATTCATTAAGGGACGGCGCCCAACCATAATGCTGGAGTACGTTAAAACAGAATATTGATAGCTACCGCTCACCACCACCACCAATCTCCATTTTACCACTTGCTTTTTCACAATCACGCAGTTATCTCGGGGATTATGCGTTGTAATTTTTACTACAGTTACGATGTAATACCGAGCCACCAAGGAACACTAGCAATTTGGAATTGGAGTTAGATATTCATGTATCCATAAGTCCTGATGGGATGTCATAAGGACCAAACTTTTATGGAAACGGGGCATTGAGGAGGAAAAAAAAAAATTCATCACAGACACTTTAAACCTGGGCATACATCATTTAAATTCTATGACTTTAATAACCAAGTAGGACAACCGACATTAGAAGGAACATGGCAAGAACGACGACGGCGGTCTTTCTTTTCCATGGTCTATTCCCCAGAGCTCTTGTACTGCCATTATATATGAAGATTATACGCTTTAAGGTTGACTTTCGTCTTCCATTATTTCATTCCAATCCACAAATATCTCAAAGGAAAGGCCAGAGCCATTTTAAAAAGCTATGGTGAGTGGAAGGAAGTTATGAACTGGCGACGAGACGGAAGGGAATAATAACAAGTATCCCTTTTTTTCTTGTTTTGCGTCGTTTGAATTCAGAGCAAATTAAAAGTGATTTAATTTTATCCAAAAACCTCACCAACATATTTTCATTTTGTTCCATAATGAAGCAGAATCCTTTGCTTCCATTAGAAATACATCTGAGAAATTTTGTGTTTTTGGTTAGTATGTGTGAGAATTTGGAAAATAAGATGGGTATTTGCATAGGTCTAAGCTAATAAAGATTTCCTTTTGCAAAAAAAAAGTTTAAAAATTATGCTGGAATAAGTTCATATAAGGCTGATTTTAAAGGTTAATTAAATTTGACAGATTTTATTATACGGCCAGCCTTCAGACTCTGGCGATCGACCAGAATTTATTTCCTGAGTCGGTATATCCTTGCCATCCGTTGTCG